>BJCO01827255.1:0-11809 GCA_018326465.1 Flaveria floridana | reverse complement strand
TTTGCAGTATCTGATGCTCGTGAAACCAAGCCATCTCTACGTCCTAATGGTACCTGCCAACTACGTCCACCAGTCTGCAAGATGTCGTAATAAAAATGTTTAACGACCATAATGAAGCATTGATCTACAAGTTGTTAATCTACAACCACCATGAGAAATTAAAACAAGATTATTACAAAACATGTAGTTACCAGGACAACCGAATCACGGGCAGCTAGAGCAACGATATCAGCACATGAGACCACTCCAGGGCAGGTGGTTTCAAGCTGGGACTTTGCAGCATCAATGACTTCAAAGCCTCTTAAGAGCGAGTTTGGTTGTGCTGTCTTCTCAGTCGACGGACCGTTAATGAGTATGGATGCATCACAACCATTGACAAAACAATCATGAAAGAACATCCTTAGTAAACCAGGTGCAATAGTGGGATTGGTGCGGACAGCAGACTGAACCGCTGACCGAACTATGGTCTCAACCCTAGGGCAGGTGGACCTGTAGTAGCCAACACGAGTACCTGATCTACCACGACCGCGATTGCCTTGCGCTAATGTCAAGGTTGTGAATGTGGCCAACAAGAGAACCAATAAGATTAGTGTTTTTCTTAGAGAAGAAACCTCCATTGCTAATGAAGATTTGTCTTATAGGTTAAGTGATGTATTTAGTAAATGAGATGATAATGTTGGGACATGTTGGGAGGGTATTTATAGTGTTTGTCTGAGAATGAAAGTCAATCAAAAGAATAAACTATTACATACAGTCATGGACACAAGCACAGCTGCACATAGCTGTACTTAGACGGTTTCAATCATCAAAAAGAATAATAAACTATTACATACAGTTTATAAAAATATTTAGACAGTTTCAATCATCAAAAAGAATAAACTATTACATACAGTTTATAAAAATACATTATTCTTATTATTTTATTATATATAAACTCCAATTACAGTCGACTTTCATTATCTAAAAGAAGCCAAGTCAAGGAGGAGCACACCAAACCATTTATTTGATATGTTTTGATCAATTCGCATCGCAGACATCAATCAACTAGCTATATTTGATATGTTAAATTGACCAAAAGTTTTAATGTATATTTAATTTATAGAGTGCATTTTTTCATTATAGGAAGCTTACGGAAGTTAATGGGTATGACAGATATCATTTCATATTTTGTGTATCAAAAGGTATGCGCGTTAATCTTATAAATTAATAGTATTCAGCAAATTGCATTTAATACATAGAATTTTTGTTCAATCAGTTTTTCATAACAAAATGAGACTAAAGATGAATATTATGCAGGCGATTTAAATTCGTCTGGTAATGTATATAAACGTTGTGTAGGCCTGCTTTCTTATTTTATTGAGAATTGTTGGCCGGTTTATTTGCATTCGTTGGCATTTAAAATCACAAAGTTGGACACACCATTCGTTACTATAAAAATTGAGAAAAATTACTGAATTTTTTTTCCGGGAAAAACGCTCATAAAATTAGCTACCAGAACTTTATCAAAAGTTGTTGCTAATTAAAAAAAAACAATAAAATATAAGCTACCTGTAATTCGGTAATAAATATGAAAGAGTTAGAAAAAGAAAATGATAAAATGATATGGTAGCAAAAACAGTTGTAAAACTTTTGAAAAAAAAGTAAAAATAAGTAACTAGATTGCAAAATCAATGGCATTTATTAAAACTAGAAGTTTGCCCGCGCAATGCGGCGGGACGACATTTTACATCCAGAACATGTTTTTAATATTTATTTATTCTTGTAGTATTTTTACAAAGTCTATTATTTTTTTAAGCTAAAATTTATAACACCTTGCATAACTACTTATACATTTATGCATTAACTTATTGTAACTCACAAAATACAAATCAGTTTAGCAAAAAGTTTACACTAAAACGTTTAGAAAAACACAGGTTACAATTGTAGTTTTAAAATGTTTTTAAATATGATAGATTAAAAGATATAGCTGAAATCTTAAACAACTTAAGTTTTTTATGAGTAGATAACATAAAATTTAATGTAATTATTAATAAGTGTAAGGTTATTATGTAAATAATTATAATGGGTAATATATAAATAATGTTATAAATATTGCTTTACCCTAAAAAATGATTGTGTATCATGCATTGAATAAAATAATTGTTTTTAATTTTTTAGTATTTTAAAATATCACTCTCATATATTTTATATATAATAGATTATTTAATGGTTGTATCTTTCACCATTAAAGTTAGTATATGTGTAGAGTTAGTACAAATATTAAAATTGTTTATTACTCAATGTGATATATGTGCACTGTTAGTATAAATATTTAAAGTTATTTCTTATTCATTATTATCTCATAATTTAAACTTTATTTAGTAGAAAGAGAATAATTTTATTTATTAATAATTCAAATTTCTTAAATTTTTACGGTAGTGTTTAATATAAAGGTTTAAAAATATTTTTTTATTCACTATTAGCTCATGATTTAACTTCATTTAACAGAAAGAAAATAACTTAACTTATTACTAATTCAAATTTATTAAAATTTTACATAAGTGTTAATGTTACGGTTTAAAGTTGTTTTTTATTTACTATTACCTCATAATTTAAATTTTATTTAATAATTTGTTATTAAATTCCTAAAATAATGGATATGGTTAAATAATTGGTTCTTAAATTCCTAAACTAATACAAATTTATAATATATTCAAATTTGTTAAACTTTTATGTAATTGTTAGTAAGTGTAGGGTTATTATGTAACAAATATAAGGAGCTAATTCATACATAATGGTATAATTACTATTTTACCCTTAAAAATGATTGTACCTTATGCATTAAGTAAAGTATGTGTTCTTAATTTTAGGGTATCTTAAAATACCCTCTTAAATACTTTATATATAGTATAGATTATAAATTTATGAAAAATAATGCAGTCTAAAAATAATGCAATGATTTAAAAAATAAAACAAAAAGTAAATATAAATAAGCCCGACGTAAACGGCAGTACAACTTAAAAAATAAAAAATAATAATAAGAAAAATAAGAAAAATAAACCGGTCTCCCAAATACTGTATATACTATTATTTGGAGGGATAACAATGGTTTTGTTAGGTTTTGAGAACTAGTCGGTGTCCTATGATGGCAACAATTGATCAAAGGAACTTTTAATTCATAAAGATTTGCTAATGAAAGTAAAATCCCCTACATTAAGATGGTTAAGCAATCCTGTCATTTTCTTCACGTAATTAAGCAATAGTAGAGTTTAATGAAAGCTTTGTTCTAGAGGGAGCTTAGTATTTGTTTTTCATTGTAATAGATTCCATTCAAGTTTAATGAAGCATTTGTGTTGATCCTTTTTAATTACCGCTTCTTAATTTACCACTGCTTGTTTTTATACTCATGTTCTTGTTCAAATTGAGTGACAATGTGTTAAAGTTATTCGATCCAATAGGATTAGTGTAAATTATGAATCTAGTTATCCTCTGTTTTGATGTTTAAAATTATGCCTATTGATTAAGAATGGACATATACCACCTCTCAATATACACTTAGTGAATCATCATGAGGACTAAAGCAAATGTGCATATGGAACAATGACAATCAAGCACACAAAGCTCAAAAATAGAAACCCGATAACATATAAGGATTTAAAAGTGTTTATGGTATTGAATGGACTGATTCATGAAGTCATAAAATGATATTCAGATACTCAAGAACACAGATCTATCATCAATGAAGATAGATCAAACAATAGATCATCCCAAAACTCTTGTACAAACAGAACAAGAACCAAGATGAACACAATACAATCTCAATAGTACTTGAGTGGGTCATCAACTTGATGAGCCCTAACATCAACAGAAGAATACTCAGAGACGAAGAGAGACGCTTCGAGAAGCAAGTGTAAGCGTGTGATGAGAGAGTGTGTCAGTCCCAAATGAAGAGTAAGGGACCACTTATAACTGAAGTGGAAACCCTAAACTTAACCACGTCGGTATAAGCCTAGCAATGCCAAAGCCCATCAGATCCAATCAGCAGTAGCCCATCAAACGAGACAAGCAAGCCCATCAGCCCAGTAACATCTTCTCTTCAGTCCAGCACCATCTTACAATTCTTCTAACTAACACTTAAAGAAACAAATAAAAAATAACTAAGTGAAACAAATATAAAGTTAAGTGTAGAACTGAAATGATAGGAAAAAGGTTTAAGGAATGAGTACACCTTTTTAACACCCCCCCTCAGTTCTAACACCAAACTCATCAAACAAGCCAAGCCGATCACACATATCAGCATGTTGTTTAACCAACAATCCTTTTGTGAATACATCTGCTAACTGATTAGATGACTTTACACCCAGGGTACAAAGAACACCTGAAGAAATTTTTTCACGCAGAAAGAACAAATCTATTTCAAAATGCTTTGTACGCTCATGAAACACTGGATTGGCGGCAATAGATATTGCAGTTGTGTTATCACAAGACAAAGAAATAGGCAGTTGAACATCAACCTGCAACTCTCGTAACAAATTAATAACCCACAATATTTCACACGCAGCAGCACACATAGCTCGATATTCAGCCTCAGCTGAAGAACGAGATATAGTAGACTGCTGCTTGCTCTTCCAAGAGATGAGGGATGAACCCATAAACAAGCAGAAGCCTGTGACAGACCTTCGCGTATCAATACATTTTCCCCAATCAGAATCAGCATAAGTTGTTAACTGAATAGACTGTCCTTTGGTAAATCTTAGACCTTTCCCAGGGGACAACTTTAGATATCTAAGCAACCTTAAAGCTATTTGTAATGAGCTTCAGTTGGCTTATGCATAAACCGACTAAGGAAATGAACTGTATAAGAGATATCGGGTCGAGTGTGAGACAAATAAATAAGTTTACCTACTACTTTTTGATACCCTGTTATGTTTAAAAGAGGTTTATTATTACTGCTACACTGAGATGAAATAACATAATTCTATTCAATTGGAGTAGACATTGGCTTACACCCAGACATTCCATACTCAGTGAGTAACTCAACGCAATATTTTTGTTGAGACAACGAAATACCAACACCAGAGCGAATTACCTCAATACCTAAGAAGTATTGAAGCAATCCTAAATCTTTAATCAAAAACTTAGACTGTAGTAAACTTTTAACCTTTGATATACTAGACTCACGATTACCTGTGATGATAATATCATCCACATAGACAAGTAAAACAACAAAAGCAGATTTAGTTGAGAAAGTAAACATGGAATGATCACATTTACTTTGGACAACCCAAAACTAAGTAAAACACCCACAAGCTTTTCATTCTACATTCGTGGAGCTTGTTTAAGACCATATAGAGACTTATTTAACTTGCACACTTTAGTCTCTGAATCAGAATAATACCCTTCGGGTAAACACATATATACATCTTCATTCAAATTTCCATACAAGAAAGCATTATTAATGTCCAATTGATACAGAGGCCAATCATTTTGCACAGCTAAATTAACAACACATCTAACAGTAACCATTTTAACAACATCTGAAAATGTTTCATCAAAATCAACCCCCTCTTTTTGGCTATACCCCTTAGCAACTAGTCTGGCCTTGTATCGTTCAATTTCACCGATAGACTTATATTTAATTTTAAACAACCATTTGCATCCAATTGGTTTTCGATTAGGAGGTAAATCAACTAATTCCCAAGTATTATTTCGATGCAGTGCCTCCATTTCTAGATTTATTGCATCTATCCAGCTGGGATCAGTAGATGCTTCCTTAAAATTCCTTGGCTCAAACGTTTTATTTAAATTGGTTGTAAAACAATAATTTTCTCGAGATAGATAAGTGTAGTTTACCACTTTCTCTAACCTATACTTAACCTTTCCCTCGACTATAAAATCAGCTAGTTTTTGTGGAAGATTAGATGGTCTAGTAGAACGCCTAAGGCCAGCAGATTCACACTGTGTGTGATCTGACCCCTCAGAGGTATTTAATTGATCATTATTACCATCAACCTCCCCTGTCCCGCCAAGACTAGTGTCCAACTGACTGGGATTATTGTTTATTGACTCACCCTCAGTTTTATCATTGCACATGTCTGGCTGCAGAGACCGAGGTACAGTACTTACATTTTTCCCTCTTTCATCATCGGGGATCTCTGCACCTTCGTGTAAAAAAGATTTATCATATATATCAAAAAAATTTAGATGATTAGGTAAAGTGTTTGATTCAATAATAGTGTCAACCTGGTTATCTTTAAAGAGAAAGATTGACTCATAAAATTTTACATCTCTTGAAAACATCATTTGTTTTCTATCGACACTCCACAGTTTATATCCTTTTTTTGTACTAGAATATCCCATAAAAACATATTTTTCTGCATTACTTGAAAACTTATCTGAGTTGTTAAGTATAGTAGAAAAACACAGACATCCGAAGACACGAAGGTGATCAATAGAGGGAGAATGGCCATGGACAAGTTCATAAGGGGTTTTACCTTTTAAAACAGACGAGGGTGTCCTGTTAATAAGATATACAGCAGTGAGAACACATTCAGTCCAAAATTTAAAGGGTACACCCCCTTGAAACATCAAAGCTCTAGCTACATTAAGAAGGTGACGATGCTTCCTCTCAGCAATTCCATTTTGCTGTGGGGTGTAAGCACAAGATGTTTGATGATTAATACCATGTGTATTACAGAAATTTTGCATCTAATGATTTACAAATTCAGTACCATTATCAGATCTAAAAACCTTTATTGTGGCGTCAAACTGATTTTTTATTAATGAATAAAAGGTTTGAATGTTTGAGATCACTTCATCCTTTTATTTCAGAAGGAAGACCCACACAGCTCGTGAGTAATCGTCAACCAGTGTGAGGAAGTACTTAAATCCTTCCCTACTAACTACCCTGTAGGGACCCCATACATCAAGATGAATGAGGTCACCTACATGCTTTGACTGATGATTACTTAGAGGAAAGGGAACCCTGTGCTGTTTGGCTCTATGACATATTTCACATGGGTTTGAATCAAAATTATTCAATTTTAATTTGTTATTTAATGCAGCTAGTGCTTGTTCAGTAGGGTGACCTAAACGAGAGTGCCATAATTAAACATATTAGTGGCATTATAACACACCTTAACACAGTTAGTCTTATCATCAAAGAGGTAGAGCCCATCATATTGGCTACCAATCACAAGAGTTTTCTTTGTGTGAGAATCCTGTATGTGACAGGAGTTTTCATCAAAGAATACATTTAGTTTGTTATCTCTAGCTAATTTGTGTACAGAAATGAGATTAACATGGTATTCTGGTATAATAAGTGCATCCCAAAGGATCACTTGATCATTAATCTTTACATCTCCAATTTTTGAGACATGAGCACTAGACCCATTAGGATGTTTAACCTTAATATTATATTCGGAGACATCGACAAAATTGATCAGACTTTTATCAGATTTAACCATGTGTTGACTTGCCCTGGAGTCTATTATCCAGCCTGACTTAAATGTGTCAGGAACCCCCCCACTGAGGCAATACCCATGACAGAGATTAGTGTTTACAGGGTTCAAAGCATTACCAGCAAAGTTGGAAGCAAGATTTCCTTCACAGGTTTGTTCATTTAACATACCTAACAGCTTAGATACTTGATGAGGTGTTAGAGCATTAGCAATTATAGATGCAGGGGAAGAGGATGAATGGTCAACCGGACTTGCACTTGAGTTGTTTGACTGAGCAGTCCATTGTCCCTGACCTCCTCTTGGTTTATATCCAGGAGGATAGCCTACTATTTCATAACATTTTTCAATAGTGTGTCCAATTTTATTACAGTGAGAACATTTCAGGTATGGATTAGGTCCTCTAAAGTTTTTCCTTTGTTTATTTTCAGAATTTTGACTTGTTTTTTCAAGAAGTTGAGGAGGTTTTGAAGCAAATGCTACAGGTTGAGATTTACCGGATGTAAATAAGGAATTCCTATGGGATTCCTCTCTGGAGATGATTGAAAACGCCTCTTTTATTGAGGGCAGGGGGTCTCTAAGTAGCAGGTTAGTTCTTATAGGTTGGTACACATTATCAAGGACCATAAGGAATTGCATCAATTTTATTAAATGATTAAAGTCATTAAAGGACTTAGCAGCACTGCATGTGCATGCTGGAAGCTGTAGCATTTGGTCTAGTTGTTTCCACATGATGTTTAGTTTATGATAATACTCAGATACTGGGCAACCATTCTGAGTTGTACTATTAATTTTCTGATAGAGACCAAATACTACAGATCCATCTATTTTGTCATAGGTTTTTTTTAGGTCAGCCCAGATTTCAGAGGCAAGTTTAGAATAAACTTGACCCATGTATAATTCTTCTGAGATAGAGTTTAACACCCAGCTAATAACCACAGAATTGCACCTATCCCACTGCTTGGACAAGACTGGGTTACTGCTATCTTTAGTGCATGATCCATTAATGAATCCAAATTTATTTTTTACTTCCAAGGCTAGTTTCATAGCATTTGCCCATATAGTATAGTTTTCTGACCCTTTGAGTTTTATGGTGATAATAGTTAGATTGCTTGTGTCACTAGGATGTAAGAACAATGGGTTACTAGCATCTAATTTACTTATTAAGGTTTCTGTGATAGCAGTATTTACGGGGTTAACATTTTCAAGTTCAGATTCAGCTATGACTAGAACAAACCAGATAAAGAATGAGTCACACAATCATATGCACAGACTAGACACCAGAGACTAGCGCCAGGTTTTCACACCAATCAATTGGCAGATCAAGGATTAGTCCCTGATGTATAATGCAGATCACACAAAACCAAGATCACACAAAACCAAGATCACACAAAACCAAGATCACACAAGTGATGCACACAGATGCCCACTAGGGCACAACACCACAAAATACCGGTACTCCTAACCCGGTCAACAGATAGCCTAAGCAACTAGACACAAACAAGAAAAGAAATACAACAGAGAAGGGAGAGAAGATCTCACAGAGGGTTCACCTAATATCGGATGAACCAAGATGATTCAGAAGCGGGTAACCTTCAGGGGTTACAAAGAAAAACCAGGCAGATGAGCAGTCGATGATATGGCGACTTCAGATTTCCTTTCTTTCAGGCAAGGGACATTATTATCTTTGATTGCGATTTAGGGTTTTCCCAATCTTTGATTCTCAACGATCGACGATTTATAGAGGAGCGATACCACGGAAGCACACAAAATCAGAGCTGTAGCTCTGATACCATGTCATAAAATGATATTCAGATACTCAAGAACACAGATCTATCATCAATGAAGATAGATCAAACAATAGATCATCCCAAAACTCTTGTACAAATAGAACAAGAACCAAGATGATAACGAACACAATACAATCTCAATAGTACTTGAATGGGTCATCAACTTGATGAACCCTAACATCAATAGAAGAATACTCAGAGACGAAGAGAGACGCTTAGAGAAGCAAGTGTAAGTGTGTGATGAGAGAGTGTGTTAGTCCCAAATGAAGAGTAAGGGACCACTTATAACTGAAGTGGAAACCCTAAACTTAACCAAATCGGTATAAGCCCAGCAACGCCAAAGCCCATCAGATCCAATCAGCAGTAGCCCATCAAACGAGACAAGCAAGCCCATCAGCCCAGCAACATCTTCTCTTCAGCCCAGTACCATCTTACAATTCTTCTAACTAACACTTAAAGAAACAAATAAAAAATAACTAAGTGAAACAAATATAACTAAGTTAAGTGTAGAACTGAAATGATAGGAAAAAGGTTTGAGGAATAAGTACACCTTTTTAACATGAATCATCAACAATGCCCCAGCCCCAAGAGAAGAATGACAAACCTATACAAACTCTATCTAAAGAATAGAAAAGTATAAAGAAAGAGGTTTAAACACAAAGTGTATTTTTTCTACAAAATGTGAGGACACACAATGAGTTAAAAAAAGTAACAAAAAAATTATACTCACAATATAAATCAAAATTCAAATAAGTAATTTTGAGCTTTTGTTCGCCTAGCCGTCCTCACTAACAAAAAAAATAAACGAAAAATGAAAAAAAATAATAAAAATTAAAGTTTTTTTATTATGTTATTTATGAAAAACACAATTACGTCATTATGTCATTATGAAAGACACAATGACGTCATTGTGTCATTGTGAAATACACAATAATGTTATTGTGTCATAAAAAAACACAATAAATTTTTTTTTGAATTTTTTTCTGAAAGAAGACGACGATAGGAACAGAGACTCCAAACACTACAAGAAAAAGAGTCTATGGCGACTAGACCTATGACGACGACAATGTTATGTCTCTATAGGTCACCTATCATGAGGACATGTCATCGTCATAGGGTCTGTTTGGATTTTGACTACTGCAGACTTATGGCGACGATCGCCTTAGGTATAACCTATTGCAACGACATAAATGTCTTCGCCAAATGTTGTCACCATAGTTAATTTTGATTTATTTTAAATCATACAAACAAATTAAAAAATGGTGTGCACCCTATGGCGTCGCCTGTCAGACCACAACCTTAACGGTGAAAACGTCGATATGTGAGGGTTAAGATTGTTCATGCCACACAACGCTAATTAAAAGTGTCACTATTATAAATTTCCAAGATTCATGACATACAATAAGGAAGATAACATAAGTTCCAAACAACAAAAATATAAAAGTTCCCATAGCATCATGTGACAATGTATGGCATTTATTTATTATCTAGGTCCATTCCTAGATGTGATCAAGTCTTCAAGCCATGCTAAACAGTATCATTTCCTGAAACATGTTAAAAATAAAGGGTAAACATAAAATTGATGAGTTTTCCATAGTTTTCATACATAAATATATATAAAAGATGGCAATTCATGTCATAGGTTATTGAATAAAGTAACTAGGGATGGATGAACAAATACAACAATCAAACCTTGACAGATTACAAGATTACAAGATTAAACTATTAGCTAAGTGTACTTGGTTTAACACCAACTAGGCTTGTCAGGCTCATAGATCTATGACATCACCAGGCTAGTAATAGTTAATGATTGCACATATTATAGTCATCACATGGTAATTATAAGAATTTAACTAACCACGACAAATAAGATGAATTGCCCAAGTGTTTACAAGATCCAAACGGGTTTACAAGTGTATTTATCATAAGTTTAACATGTTTCACCCTAAAAGTGTGAAATATATAAAAAGGTATGGAAAAACTTACATGGATAACAAGGATGAGCAAATAAGAAAGTCTTGTATAATAATACCGAGGATTCGTTAACGTTCAAGCCAAATGAAAGACGTGTTAAGTTAATCATATCATTATGGTGTTATATTTATAAACCATTTATCCCATAATTTTTTCAAGTTATTAAATAGATACACTTTATTATTATTTTGTATTTAAAAGATTACTAATGATTTTAGTGTTTAGTACTATTAATAAAAGTTAGACTTTTATTATCAAATGATTATTATTTACTATTTAAATAACATAGATATTTGTAGACTTAAATTATTATAATAATTCTATAAATTTCAATAAGTGTACACATATGTACATATATATATTGATTTCCTTTATAATTTAAACGTGTAAATATATAGTATATAAATGAAGGATTTATAAAATTGTAATTCTTGGGAATTAAAGAAGATTTCTTTCTTTACAAATCAAAATTAATACTAAATTATATTTTTGTAATAATTTATATAATTCCAAGATAAAAGGAAAAAAAATTATTAATTAAATTCCCAAGAAAATTTAAGAGAAAAATAATTTTATTTGGTTTTTGATTAAAATTGATTTTTATATAAT
>BJCO01827236.1:0-14457 GCA_018326465.1 Flaveria floridana | reverse complement strand
GCGCTGTTGATTGACAAGTGATGGAGCATACGTCGTTGCCATATGTTATACTCACTCCTAACAAGCATCGGAGGCTTTGTTGAGGAGCCAGTATTGTAAGGATCATTTGTTGGTGTCGCCATTGAACAAATTCAATCAAATTCAAAGTAATTTCAGTAAATCTAGCTCAAAACCACGTAGACCGTCAAATTGAATGACCAGAAGCAGCAGAAACTATTGATTCTTGCAAATTTGCTAATTCGATCATACGTAGATGTCTAAAGAGAAGTTTCAATGATCAATTGTTAAATTGATCAATGATTAACCAGCTCTAATACCATTTGAAAGGATCTAAGCATCTAGTTTGATCAATTAGATTGGATTTGCAGTGGAATATCGTACGAATTAGAACAAATTATGGCAAGAACACACAAGATGTATCAATGAAACAGTATGGTTATAGAGAGAGAGAATTTCTACCAAAAGGTATATTTTCATTCAACACATGCTTCGGCACGTTTACAATTAGGTCATCTTTCCTTTTATAGGAAAGATGACGTCAGTTGATGTCACTTGACAGTGACATCCAACCGTTATTACAACAAACTACTGAAGGTAGACTAAACTGCTGAAGATGTCTAACAACTGACATCTTCTTACAAAAGACAAGTGTAAACTATTACAACTACTGAAAAGAAACTACTGAAACTACAATGTCTGAAGAACATGCTCTTCAGACGTTTAACAAAGTACTGAAACATAAAAGAAAACTACTGATAAGAAACTACTGAAAGGAAACAACTAAAAGGAAACTACTGAAAAAGAAAACCATCATAACAACTGAAGAATACTTCTTCAGCTATTGTGACAACCTCTGAAGTCTTCAGTACTTGAACTTCAGACTTGAACTTCAGCTGTTGTCATCAACTAATATCTTCAGCTGATGTCTTCAGTTGTTGTCTTTAGTCTTTGTACTTCAGCTGATGTCTTAAGTCTTTGTACATCAGCTGATGTCTTCAATCTTTGTACTTCAGCTGATAAAGTCTTTAGTTATTGTCATCATCAGCTGATAAACTCTTTAGCAGTTGTTGTGATGTCTGTGGGACTTAAAGGTTTTTTTGATCTAGCTCATTGGTTCTTTTGGTCCAACAGTTTGTGATAGGATGTGACTTGTGGATCTTAAGTTGAGGAATCACACCAAGTTTATTGGATATATCCAAATTTATGAAATTAAGATCTGGCAAAGTAGTGTCACCCACCGCATCAGCACACTTATCAAGAGAAGCTTGATCAAATGAGTGTGTGACATCATCGATGTTGTCTTCTATGGAGTGATTATCAGCATCCAGAAAATCTTGATCACTCTCACCACCTTCATGTCCTCCTACATTAGAAGCTCCTTCATTTGATTTATGTGCCCTTAAGCTAGAATTTGTATGCACCTCAGATGTATTAGCTTTATTCATCATGATTGTACTGATAGGAACTTCATCTGTAGGGTTAGCTACCACTGGAGCTGAAGTAGTTTTGTTGCTTGGTCTTCTCAACTCAAATCTTAGGTCAGGATGCCCTATTGATAAGTTACTTGTAGATCTTGAAACATTCTCACAAGACTTATTAAAACAGTTGGTAACTAAATCAAGATCAAACAACCAATAAGGACCGAAACCTTTCACACTAAGAGTGTGCTCATTGAAGGTCACATTGGCTGACTCCTTAACTACTCTAGTTTTGAGATTGTATACTCTATAAGCCTTAGCTTGGGAAGAGTATCCAATAAAGTATCCATCAATTGATTTCTTAGCAAATTTGGATACTTGATCTTTGGTATTCAAGATGGTGCAAGGACGTCCAAATGATCTAAGGAAACCAATGAAAGGTCTCCTTTTGTGCCACATCTTATAAGGAGTCTTACCATGAGTTTTAACTACTAAAACTCTATTTTGGACATAGCAAGCATTATTGACTACCTCTGTCTAGAAGATGATGGGTAGTTTAGAGTCAGTTAACATAGTTCTTACAGCTTCAATAAGTGTCATGTTTCTCCTCTCAGCAACACCATTTTGCTAAGGAGTCTTGGGAGCACTATATTGTCTTGTAATACCTTTTTCATCACAAAATGTATCAAGGATTTGGTTCTTGAATTCAGTTCTTTGATCATATCTTATGGTTTTGACCGTGTAATTACATTGATTCTCAATTTTTAGAATAAAGTTCTTCACGATCTCAGCAGTCTCATCCTTAATTCTAATAAAGAAGACCCAAGTGAACCTTGTGAAATAATCAGTGATCATAAAACAATATGAGGTCCTTCCTAGACCTATTACACTGGTAGGGCCGAAGAGATCCATATGTTGTATGTGTAGGGGTGTAGTGATGGAGTTGCTTTCCTTTGGCTTATGAGACACTTTGTGTTGCTTCCTTTTCAGACATGCAACACAATTGTCATCACTTGTAAACTCTTTCTTTGTTATTCTAGATACCAAATCTTTCTTAATTAATTTAGTCATGTTTTTAAAGCTTACAAGGAACATTCTTTTATGCCATAGAAAAGATTCATCACTGTTTGCTTTAGATAAAAAGCAAGAAACTTCTCCTGAAGGGGATGTTTCCTTAAAATCCATCTTGTACATGTTCCCTTTCCTAAGGGCTTTGAGCAGGATGCGCTTTTGAGTAATGACCACCTCGGGTTTGAGAACAATACACTTATGCTTAGTGAAGAGCATGTTATATCTCTGATCACAAAATCGGGATGCACTCAGTGGATTGTACCACAAAATCGGGATACACTCAATAGATTGTACTCAAGCTCCTTGACAAAGTTTACCTTCTCAATGCTAAGCTTACCATTTATGACCCTGCCACTTCCAGCAATGTAACCACTTGAATCTCCTACAAAAGCAACTTGCACTATATCAATGTTCTCAAAGTTTTAAAACAAAGAGCCATTGCCTGTCATATGCCTAGAACATTCACTATCAATGATCCATACATTCCTTTTGGTCTTAGCTGTTCATGCATAAGGAGTGATGGTTAGTTACATTTGGAAACCTAGGCCTTGTTGGTCTTAGGCTTGTCAAAGTGAACTGAAGACAATACAAAAGTAATTGATCCTATATTCAGGCTTTGAGGATCATTTGTTATTTTTGATAAAGAACTTTCAGTCACATGGTCTTCCTTTATCTTCCACACCATCTTTGGAATATTAAAGTTGACCTTCAACACTTTGGAAGTTTTGTTAACTTTGGAAGTTTTGGAGACTAGACATCTGGAAGAGTTTGCATCTGTTGTAGCAGACTTTAGTACTTGGAAAGCATTCCTTTCTTCCGAGACCAAATTTTCTTCTGAATACAAGCTTTCACTTGTCTTCTTCTTCACATTGGAGCTTCTGAAAGGAAACGATTTTCCTTCTGAAGCTATCTTCTTTTCTTCTTAGAAGTTTTCTTCTTGATCATGTGGATAGTACTTTTAGTATTGTAGATGCAATCCTTGGCAAGATGAGAAGTACTACCACACATGATGCAATCAACTGTATTTCTTCTGTGAATTTTCTTTTGTGTAGAAATCTGAGCTTGACCACTTTCCACTTCTATCTTCATCTTCATAGATGATGCAGCAGGCTTCTTAGGGTGAGGCTTCCTCTTGTAACTGGATGGTTCATGCTGTGTAGCAGTGGTGCATAGCTGATCAGCTTTCTTTTCTTCACAGGGATGAGCTAGAAATGAACTAGTACTCCTGGTACTAGAGTCCATAGTTAAGTCTTCAATCTTTGCCACTTCAAAACCTGAAAAGATAAATACTTGTTTCTACTTGGAGTTGAAGGTGGCCATGATCTCTTGAGCCTTCTTTGATCTTCTCTTGGCTGCTTTGATCAAGTTCTTGATCAAGTTCTTCCTTTTGGAGTTGGTCATCCCTGGTTCTTTCCTCTCCTCAAGAGAATAGTGACCCTTCTTAGGATGATCTTGTTCACTAACCTCAGATCTATCCTTCACTATGAAACTAAAATTTATTAGTTAAAGGGTCATTGGTCTTATGGTTTAATTCACTATCGACTATCATTGGGGATCCAAATCAAGTTTTTTTAATTAAATTTTATATAGAAACTAGACAAATTAATAATTCATCTTCATCCTCTTCTTGAGTGGGGTCTATGATAGGAAGCTCATATTGACAAGTTCCACACCTTGGAGATCTTACAGATAGTAAAGTGTGTGGAGGAGCTATCTCAGTATGTCCCAGTCCCTGCTTATTCTGATAATAAATCTTTGCATGCAAGGATGAAGGTATAATGTTCTTGAAGGTCTTTTTCAAGAACACATATTTCTGCCTTGTCTTTGCTGATCGCAAGCTCAACTTGGCATTCAGTTAACTTCGTAATAAGATCTTTGATCTGAGTCATGTAGTTGGTGTGTTCATGCTTAAGAGTTGAAATGGTTTTCTCTAGATCTTCTGTCTTAAGTTTATAATCATTTGCATCTCTTTTAAAATCAGCTTTTAAGCTATTTAAGGACTCAAGGTCAGATATCATTTCCAAGTGATAGGACATGTATCTATTAACTTTAGTAATACATTCAGGAGTACAAAGATGTTCTAATATGTTGGGTTCTTCATGATCAGCCATCAGTGCTTGGTTTGGAGATGAATCTTCAACCTTAAAGCTCCAATCAAAGCCTCATTCTTTAACAACAACTATAGCTTGATGGTTAGGATTCTTAGTCTGTGGAGCTCCATCAGTGTAGGTTGGTCTGGTTTGTGCGTGGCCGCCATTTGTCCTTGGTACCTTGCATTCTCGCTCATTTGTTTACAATTGTAACACTTCACCTTGCTTTTATCTAGCCTAAACTTTCCACTTGTTGCATTGCTATGAAACTTCCTACCAGTCCTCTTATAGAACTTCTTATATCTATGAGTGAGAAGAGCCATCTGCTGGACTATCTCCATGTACTATGAATAATCTGGATGGATACAGTCCAAGTCTTTAAGAGTTAAGAGAAAGTTTTCACTGCTTTCATCAACAGACATAAAGGCTTGAGAAGAGCTTGTCACTTGGAATAGGCTTCCATGTATGTAGCTCTCCCTTGGTGTCTCCGGGAAGGTGATGAAAGGAACCTTTTGTGAGTTTTCAGGGTAGCAGATGAGATGATTCTGTGGTTCTCTGCAATGCCTTTCAACCACATTAAGGGCTGAACTCTGCTGATTATTGGATTTGCCATCTGGTATCCTTAAAGGATACCATACAACTCAGTAATAGTAAGAGTCTTGAGGTTTTCTGTCCTCTTGATGACCACACAATAGTGTGTCCATTGAGAACATGAAGTTCCTTACAATGTCCCTATTCTCAAGAGTTACTCCAACATCCATTAGAGTAACAATAATCTCAACATATCTGAAGTATTATTGAGTAATGGCTTCATCTGTCTTGAAGGTTAAGTTCTCAAACTGCTGCTTCAAGAGGTATTTCTTGTTCTCTTTTGCTTCATTAGACCCCTCATACATATGGTTCAGTGCATCCTATAGTTGTTTAGCAGTTTTGCACTTCTTGAAGCCTCGTAGATAGAGTTTGGAGAGACTTAGAACATTTAGCAGATCAAATAGGGAACCGGGTTTTTGTTGAGGATACTAAGAACACAAGTAAGTATAAGACAGAACAAGAAGAAGAAGAAGAACAAGATAGTGTTTAGTTTTAAAGAATATTGTATTTGCTCTCAAGTTCTATTACAAGTGTCACAAAGCATAAAAATAAAGACAAGTGAGACACTTTATACTATATCCTACAGCCGGCTATACTTTCAAAGATAGCTTTGGAAACCTTAATCTAGACAACAAGATCAATGTATAGTCAAAAGGCAGATTGACTTTTGACTTGTGACTATGACATGCCATAGCTTATATCATAATATATTACAAAAAGGATAAAAGATA
Source organism: Flaveria floridana (assembly GCA_018326465.1). NCBI lineage: Eukaryota > Viridiplantae > Streptophyta > Magnoliopsida > Asterales > Asteraceae > Flaveria > Flaveria floridana. Next base: position 8,556 of record BJCO01827236.1, on the reverse strand, counting down.
CAAAAGTAGAAAGTTACAGACCAATGACCTTAATCTACAGTTGATAAAAGTATGGACCTTTTCACCAACTTATCTAAGTTGGTGAGTCTTCGGAGGTGGCAGCGAAAAGTTGTTCAGCTTTTGTCAAAAGGTGATCAGAGAAAGCATGTCTTCTATGTCTTTGGAAAAAAATCAGTCTTTGGCTTTGGAAGACTTTGTCTCTAAAGCTTCGGAAGACTTTGTCTCTAAAGCTTCAGAAGACTTCATCTTTAGCTTCGGAAGATTTAGTCATTTGGCTTTGGAAGATTTGGTCATTTGGCTTCGGAAGATTTTACACTTAGCATATTTTTCCTGAGTTTGTGTAAAACTTTCGAAGTAACTTTTTTCTATACATCATGCATGCATGCTAAGAGCTCTTTGATTCCTTTGATTGCAACAACATTTAATTGTAGGCCTTATACAGGATCAGTGCTGGTCTCTCAACACAAGATTTACCTCACAAACTCACTAAGTCTTAAGTTAACAATAATATAATAAGTTAATTAACACTAGAATGGTTTTCAAATCAATGAGAAACTATATATACTACTATCTACAGCCAGTTATACTTGGATAACCAGCTAGAATTTATAACTAAATAAATACTACATTGTTAAAGTAAAGCATTTAAGATAAAATTCTATCCTAGAATAGGTAGTCATGACAGGTACATGACTTACCTTTTGTCACTAACTAAAGGTGGTAACTGTACTAATTGGTAAAGGTGAACAGTGGAATAAAGTATGGTCAACTACACGGGCGTAGGAAAGCGCCATGTAGTATATCAGAGTTGGATGTGGATGTCAGACAACCCATACTTTTTTCTACTGGTTCATAGATGGTTCTTCTAAAGGTAAATGGCTTCGGACGAATAAGTTCTTCCAAGGCCATTTATGCTTCGAAAGAATCAACTTCTTCGAATCTTCTGCAGGTCTTTATGACTTCATTCTTCGGAAGAATTGTCTTGGATCTTCTAAGTGTGAATACTTCGGAAGAAGAACTACTTAGTATTCGGAAGACTTAGTTCTATCTTCGAAAGTTCTTCATATACTTTTAAAAGAAAACTAGTTAGTCTCAGAAGATTTAGTTTTTCTTTGGAAGCTCTTCATACTTTAAGCATAGGAAGATCTTTAACTTGTCTTCAGAAGAGTTGCTTTAGCTTTGGAAGATTTCTTCAATTGTACTTCAAAATTCTTCTAAGTGTTGTTTTGGTTGCACCAGCCTCATATGATCCAACAAACCCCTCCTAGGCTGATGCTACCAAAACTTCAATTCTTTCTGCTCCTTAAGGTCTTTAATACTAGGGAGAGCAAATATTTATCTGTCTCCTTGTTCTTCCCTAATGTGGTGTGAAGGAGCTTGTACAAGTCATTAGTTGGTAGTACATCGAGTCTGTTTCCCTGAATGACATGTACTCTTTGTTGTGACCCTCTAAAGAGAGTTAGTTTATGGGAATTGTAGTCATATTCCCATCTAACTATAAGGTCAGAAGTTGGGCCTCCAACCATCTGAAGGAATGTTTTTCCTTTTATGGTTGTGCCTTCTTCCTCATCCTTTGATCTCTTTTTCAACTCTTCTTCAGTCTTTACCTTCTTTGTCAGTTCAGCTAGATGAAGACTGCTCAGATGATTTCTGATATGAGCAGTAAATTAAGAGTTGGAGGGATTGGAGAATGGTTTCTTTGCTAACTCAACAATGTTGAATTTGTTGGAGAATAGCAAATATGAAGTTAGAGCATATTTACTTCACCATTCTCTCTTTCCACAGCAAAGCTGTGAGAAGGTTCATCGAACCTCCACTAGAAAATTCTCCTTCTAGGATTGAGGGGTTGTGTAGGTAGCTTATCCCCTATTCTAGTATCCAGTAGAGTCACTAGTCCCCTTAACTTCTTCTCTTCTTCCTTCAAAGTGTCTAAATTAGTTGCAAGAAGTTGGAGAGCTTGGTCCGGTGTTCCCCTAGGTAGATCAAGTAATGCATCTCTTGTGAGGGAATTTGAAAAGCCATCAACGTATTTCAACTTAATTGACTCTTCCTCACAGTAGATGTCGCTTAAGGTTGTGCAGTTAATGAGCTCACTCTTGATCTCCTTTAACTCTTCTAAGGTTAAGGGCCTAGAAGGCTCAGAAGATGGTGTGGATAATGATTGGGTTCAGGGTTGTGTTTCTAGTTTATGGATAGGTGGTGGTGGTTGTTGTTGGGAAGCAGAGCTTGAGGGTTTAGGTAAGGCTGATGGTGTGGGTTTAGGTAAGGCTGATGGTGTGGGTTTAGGGGTGTAAGGCTCATTGGTTTGTTCTATTTTGATGGGTAAGGGAAAAGGTGTGGGCATAGTTTGCGGTTTGGGTGCTAGTTTGGGTGTTGGTGTTAGTTTGAGTGCCATCCTCTGAACACTTGGTACTTGTGGTACCTCCTGCCTTCTTCCTAACCAAATGTTAGCCTTGATGTCACTGACATGTTTCTATAGGGTCTTCTCTGACATGGGACCCACTTGCCTGCTGGTGAAGCCATAGGCTTTAAGATGAGCCTTCATCCATTCCCTATCTGCCACTTTTTTAGCAGTTGCAAGTTTTGCCTCTTCCTCTTCCTCTTTCTTCTTCTTTTCCCTGAGCTTCTCCCTGATACTCTTTTCTTTTTCTTAGTGATTTGATCTTGCTCCTTGAAGAAAAGAAACAAGATTGTCTCGTTATCATGATGTGCCATCTCCTTTTGAGAATAGCCTTTAGAGCAGAGAAAGCCTATCCTCTCCAACCTCTCCCTTTCAGCTTTCTCCTTCTCTTTCCTTTTCTCCTCCTCTATGGCCAACCTTGCTACTTCCTCATTTTCCTTTTGTAGTAAGGTTGCCTTCTCTAGCTTCATAAGCTCATCAAGTAGGAGTAGAACTATTTCTTCATTGTCTACTCCCAGGCTGATGAGCCTGTCTATCCCCTCCACTCTCTTTTGGTTGATGATACTTTTGTGGGCAACTGCTGCTGCTTTGCTGCTTGCAGCCAATAGCTTCCAAGAATCTACTCTTCCTTTTCTTTTGAGCTTCTCTAACCTTTCTTCTTCTAGAATCTCCTCAGTAGTGAGCTTCCCCTTCCCCTAGGATTAGAGGAAGATTCAGCTTTTGGATACTCGGGCTTAGAGGGTTCAGGTTGGGGAGAGTGGGGTTGGTCTTGTGGTGATTGAGATAGGGGAGTTGTAAGTAAGTTCTCATTGTTTACCTCAAAGGCTAGATCAAGAATGGCCTCTATGATGAACAGGTCATTGGACATGGAAGATAGTTCCATGATTCCTTCTGTAACTTAAAATTCTTCTTTAGAAGAAACTTGAACTGCACTGCCTGTACCTTCTAAATCGGTTGTTGGGCCATGAGTCTATATATCCCGTTCGAAGTTAATCTTAGATTCAATAGAGACCTTAGGGTGACCAACTTCTTCTTCAGAGGTAGGTGGTGCACTCAACCTTTGAAACTCCAGCTTCAAAGTAGGCAACAGCTATATCAGGTGATGGTTGACCAAGGGATGAGCTTATCAAAAATTTGGTTGAAACCTGTTAAGGTTGATAAGCATCTTTAGGTCCACTTGAATTGTATGGGAGCTGGTTGAGGGAAGATGGTTGCAGGTTATTGCTGTGTGGAGTAAAAAGAAGAAATAATATCAAGGGAAGTTGTTGTGATGGCAAGGCTGGGTTCTGCATGTTCTTGTTTCTGTACCTTTTTTGGTAGCATCATCTTGAGAAGTAGATGAGCTAGAGGAAGAACTTAAAGAAACCTGTGTATGTACATGCCTAACTGACTTCTCAATCTGTGTCTCAGCTAGTTGAGCCTTGAGATTTTCAATCTCAAGTTTCTAAGTGGCAGACCTATCTTCTAAAGTCCTAACCTTGAATTCAAGGTTTAAGACTTTAAAAAGTAGGTAACTAATTGTGAGTTGCAAACTACCCCCGTCTTCTTTTGAAGAATCATTGGGAGATGAGATAACATACCTGTTATGTTCATCATCACCACCAGATGTGGTTTCTTAGCGCCCTGGATACCCTTGCATACTAATGTCTCTTTCAGTGTATCAATGGGCAAGGTTGCCATAGATTCAATCCCACTTATGTTACCACTGTCCTGAGAGACTGATGAAGCACTATCAGTAGTGGTAGCTGAATTTGCACGAGTCACCTCCATTCCAGTTAGACTCACCTAAGTTTGGGCTAGCTGATTAGGATAGATATCAGGGGTTCCCTTGGGCTTAGTTGATCTGGGGAGTGGTGTGGTAGATCAACATCATTGCCCTGAGTGAACATAATATCCTCTTCAAGTCAGGTTAGTAGGTCAAGAAATTATTCAGAAGTTATTTCTGATAATCCAGAACCTTGGTCAGCACCTAATAGTTCTTATACAATAGCAGTTGAACTAGTGATGTGGTTGTCCTTTTTTGGCTTCTCAGGGGAGTGTTGGGACTCACCCTAAGGGCTTATGGCTTGGGTAATGGGTTTATCAGGTTGAGACTGAGGAGACTTAATAGTGATATTGAGGTCTATTGTGGAGGATGGCTGGACCTTTAGCTGAGTGGGAGCCCTGTGTTCCACTCTAGCCTTTTTGGTGTGAATAGAGGGGACTTGTTCAAACATAGTAGATTGAACAAGGGTTTGTTTAGGGTGTCTTTGGTATGTGAACTTGATGGGGTGGGAAGAAGTAATTGGCTGTGATGTGGTGGTTTTTAGAGTGGGTTCATTTCCTGCTAGGTTCGCAGGGATGTCACCAGGAGCCATTAGGTCAAGCATACCTGGAAGGAGATGAGTGAACCTTCCAGTAAAGTTAGTGGATATCCTCTTCAACATTTTGAAGATACCCGACCTCATTTGAGGAACCACTAGAGCACTTGCACATACTAGTTTATCCTGATCTAACTCATAGTTGATTATGTGCTAAATAAACCTGGGATACATATAGAATGTATTCCTGGTAAGATTACCTCTCAGGTTGTTCAGCATAAATTTTGAGTAATTGAATCTAAGGTTTTTCACCAACCCATGGACTAGGCAGCCCAGATCGTATAGGATTTGATCCCAACCCCCTGATTTGTTGGATAAGTTGTGCAAGACTATGTGTAGCAAGAACTTCTAATTGTAAGAAAAATTGATATTGTAAACTATAGACTTGCATACATCTTATACTAGCAGGGAACCCGCGCGATGCGGCGGGGGCGATATTTACAACACGATACCCCTTTGGCTCGAGATTTCAAATATAGGCAAATGAAGACATTTGCTAGTCGAGTGATGAAAGTATATCAGCAAGATCAAAACATTACTTAATCCTTACATTAATGTCTAGCAATACTCAAGACTTGAGGTCCATTACAAGTTAAATAACACAAAGTAAAAAAATTAAATAAGTTACCTAATCCATTAGATCATAGACCCATTAGCATCATCTGAGATCCCCTACATAAACAATAAAAAAAGGTTTCAGAAATATAAGGGTCTATGAGATGTAATATATAAATAAACTAATAACATTAAATAAAAATGCATGCGTTTAATTTTTTGTTTTGATTGCCAATCAACAGAAAAACTAATAACAATAAAATAATACCTGATACTAAATAAAGATACATACATGTTTGCTTGGTATATCTCAAAGTCAAAATAACATAGATAAATCAACGTTCATGAATAGAAAGTTTATTAATATAAACATATGCATAGTTGGCCTAGAAAATTAGAAAATCAATGTGTCCTGAAGCATCAACTGGACGTCCATTTAAAGAAGTGTTTGGAAATGAGGTTTGTTCAACAAACTTATTTCCTTTGGCTTGTGATGCAAACTCAAAATGTGAAGCACCTGAGGTACAATTGGTTATTTTCCCAACATCAACTCCTATGATATAACTTTTGATTTGCCATAAGAACAAAGTGAATCTAACACCACGATGCATTATATACTGAAATAAAGTGAAGTTGGATATTTTCACATGTCAACAAAACAAGTATTAAGTATCATAATACCCAGGATCTGAATAATATTACAAGCTGACGCAACATGAGGTACGTTCACGAAATTTTTAGCAAAAAATAATAAATTTAGATCCCAGAAATTGGGCTTTGATTCAATGACAATCTTTAGGGTGTGATTGGGCTTTGATTGGGCTTTAATTCTTATAACCTTGATAAAACTTCAGAATGTTTAAGCTGTTTAAATTTTATTAAAAATTAGTAAAAGGGTAGGGCCAACCGTTTAGAAGCAGCAGGATGACAGGGTTCAAGCTTCATCTGTTTCCTGCCATGTCACTCTTGTTTAATTCACGCAATGCAGTTTCTGCAGCTCTTATATCATAAAATTCTATGGACTTGTGACGACTTCCTTGTGGAGTTCCATGGATCTGCATACCAGACCTAGATTATCCAACTAAATAACATACCAAAGGTCAAAAATAAAAATGGGAAATCAATCTTACCTCTTTCACCTCACCATACACGCCAAAAACATGGCGAAGTTCATCGTCGGAAATAGTAGAATCAAGGTTATATATCACAACAATGCCTTGATTAATATCTTTACTTGATCCATTTTATAAGATTTAAAGAATCATTTACTTGATCCATTTTATAAGATTTAGTAGAAAGTTTTACATACAACAACTACAACCACATTCCAAGGTTATATATCACAACAATGCCTTGATTAATATCTTTACTTGATCCATTTTATAAGATTTAGTAGAAAGTAAAAAAAAATATTTACTTTTAATATAAAGTTAAACTCTCCTCACTTGATCCATTTTATAAGATTTAAAGAATCTATAGTGAGAATGCAGCGTAATAAAGTACCACCATATATGATCCAAAATAGTTTTAAATGGATTGGAAATTGTTGATATGAATTTAATTTGAAAGATGAAAAAGGGATCTGAATCTTATAAAGAAATAGGTTATTATTTATAAAATTTAAAGAAGTTATGAACATACCTTTCATTCTAAGAATGCATTTTGTGATCTCTTGAGCATAAGTTTCATAATGAATATTCACTTCAAACCAACTGTAATCACCTAAGGAGGTTGTTGAACATCATAAAAAACACTTGATCAACAAATTAGCCTACCAAACTTTAATGATTAGTGATCATTTTTATTAACAGAACTAAGTAACAACTTCTTTTTCTTTTCAGGTTTAGGGGACTCTTTCTCTTCAACTTTAGCCTCGTCGGCCATTGGTTTAAGCAATAGAGAAAGAAGCTTAACCTGTCAGTAACTCTTCTTCTAGATTCTTCTCAGAACTTTTAATGGATCTGCCCTTTCCCCCTTCACAACCACCTTATGGGTCTTACAGTCTATTTGAATATCCTCCACTCCTAATCAAGTAAATTATTATAAATATTTAAAGGGAATGGAGATGTATATCATAAACGTGATGAGAAGATGACCATCAGATCTAAAGAGAGCACTCATTTCCTTTCAAATAAATGTCACCTAAATCATCAAAACTTACCTTATATTACCAATCTTGATGAAAATAAAGCATGCTAGTGAAATTGGATTGTCCAGCCTTACAATCTGGGTTGTAGCTTATCTACACTGGTAGTGGAAAGTGGTTCGCTGGCCGTCGTACGTTTGAATTAGATGCCAAAAAATAGACATTCAAAACAAAGTTCAACTTTGTAACAACGACTCCCACAATATCATATGAACTATAAAATGTAAAAACCAATGACACCTATGTATCCATTATCATGTTTACCAATAGTAAACGACAGTCAGATGAGCACTTCTTGCAAATATAAAACTAAATTAACTATTTAGTTCCCATTTTCCTGACATATCAACTCTCATTTTATCCTATCAATTTTTTTCATAACCAAGATCTAATTTTTTGTTCTTATAAATCCTTTGACCTTGAAGACCTCATCAGGATCATTTCTTCCATTCAAATGCTTGACCCGCCGTAGTTGGATGTATAATTTTTTGTTCTTATCCAACAATGATCCTACTCTAAACAAGGGGTCTTCTAATAAAATTTAATCGTAGTTGGATGTATAATCAAAATAGACTTACTTATCTTTATCAAGGAGGTTTGCTCCAACCAATGTTGTTACGACTGGATCGGATTAAATAAATAAAGTAGTAAAATAACTTCAGTCCAATTTGCTATAAGATATTGATGCTAAGCATAGCACTCCCTTAGTTCCATAAAATTAAAACACTAAATTCTCTTGGTTAAAGATTGAAAAGAAGAACTCAAACACATATGGTCTAAAAACTCACGAACTAAAGACTCATCTAGGAAATCAACCGAACATGAAGAATTCAAATCACATGAGTCTGATATCATCTACATCCCGAAGGTACTTCGAGCATCACAGTACCTTGGACCAGTTGACACAATCGTTAAAATCCTGAACAAAAATACACAATTATCTAAGATATGCACATGACAACACAAAAGCTACAACCTACATAAAAGAAGAAAAAAGAAACAATCTAACAAACCTGAAATGAAGCACAAAGCCTGTGTCACAGCTACACAAGAACCTGCGATACCTGAGAGTTAGGTATCAAAATATGCATCGA
>BJCO01827217.1:0-17049 GCA_018326465.1 Flaveria floridana | reverse complement strand
TTATGTCCACTGGTTCATAGTAGTGTCTTCCGAAGGTTAGTTGGCTTCGGAAGAACAAGTTCTTCCGAAGCCACCTACACTTCGGAAGAAGCTACTTCTTTCGAGGCTTGAGGACTTCTTCTTTTCTTCATTCTTCGGAAGTTGTCTTCTGATCTTTTCTTCTAAGTCTTGATCTTCAGAAGTGAATACTTTGTCTCCGAAAGAAGAGTGTCTCTTCGGAAGTGAATACTTTGTCTCCGAAAGAAGAGTGTCTCTTCGGAAGTTGATATTACACTTTCCTCGAAAGAACTCTTTTTTCTTCGGAAGTTCCACACTTAGCTTTGGAAGTCCTTTATTAGATGCACCAAAATAGTCTAAGTGCTTTGGGTTTGGTTGCACTAGCGCCTTCTTCTTGATCCAATAGTCTCGGAAGACTTAGTTTTCCTTTGGAATCTCTTCATACTTTAAGCTTCGAAAGATCTTCAACTTGTCTTCAGAAGAGTTGGCTTTAGCTTTAGAAGAGTTTTTCAATTGTACTTCAAAAATCTTCAAAGTGTTGTTTTGGTTGCACCAGCCTTATGTGATCCAACAAACTCTCCCTAGTCTGATGCTACCAAAACTTTATTTCCTTCTACTCCTTAAGGTCTTTAATACCAGGGGGAGAAAATATTTATCTGTCTCTTTATTCTTCCCTGATGTGGTGCTGAGGAGTTTGTACAAGTCATTTGTTGATTGAAGATCAACTCTGTCGCTCTAAATGACATGTAGTCTTTGTTGTGGTCCTCTTGTAAAACCCCGAAATTTAGTTACAAGAAGAGAAAATAAAAAGTGTACAAAGTACAAAAGTCTATTATTTTTTTAGATAAGTGGGTATGGCCGCCCACTTTAAAGCAAAACTGCTTTTGTTCTCGATTGAAGAAGAAGAAGCAGAAGAGCTCTCGGATTCTAGAGAGAGAAAGGAAGAAGAAGTTGTAAGAGGTGAGTTTTTCTTAAGTATATGTCGGTTTTAACCAAATTCACAAGCGGTTGACCGCATTCTTGGTATTTTAGAGTCGATGTTCAAGAACTTGGAGTTGAATTTGCTAGTACGAAACTGTATGTATTTTGGCTAACCCATGAGGGTTCACACACAAGGGATCAATCTTGGTGACTGATCCATAGTACGAAACTGGATTCTTGTCATTCGACACCGGGCTTTGTGCGAAATAGTGATGAGGCTTTGTGCCAGGAATGGTAGCTTAAGGCTACGATAGGGGAAAAGCTTGACATGATCTAGATTCAGTACGAAACGAGCGAAACGATAAAGTGTGAAAGGAGCGAAGTGATCAAGCACGAAACGAACGATAACGAAACATAATGATAAAGTACGACACAAATGAATACGTGAGATAACGAATGATGAGTATGGAAGTGACGGATGATGAGATCCGTGTCATGTACCCCGGTACTGTGTGAGTCTTCGGACATGAGTCGGGGGTTTGTTTATAGGCCCCAGCACAGTATCAGCTTTCGAGCATGAGTTGGGGGTATTGCATGAGACAGGATGACGTGTGAAGGAAATGAGGTCTTGTTGCTCTCCCTTGTACTGTGTCAGTCTTTGAACATGAGTTGGGGGTTTGTTTATAGGCCCCGACACTAGATCAGTCTTTGGACATAAGTCGGTGGTGTTGCATACGAGATGGGATCTTTGTCGCATATCCTCGTGCTATGTCAGTCTTCGGACATGAGTCGGGGGTCAGTTTACAGGGCCCAGCACAGCATCAACTTTTGAGCATGAGTCGGGGATATTGCATGAGACAAGATTCGAGTAATGATGAGTAATGAGCTATGAAATGAATGAATGAAGGAATGATGATAAAGATAATAATAATTATTATTAGAATGTATGTATGATGTATGACCACTGTCAAATGTAAAGTATGAAAAGTAAGTAAGAGAAAGAAAGTAAAAGAAAGTGGAAAATATGAACGAAAGTATGAATATGAAAGTAAATATTAATGTAAAGAATGAAACGATGAAAGTATGAAAGAACGAAATGAATGAAGAATATATAATGAGTGTACGTAAGATGTTTGACCACGGATGAATGTAAAGACGAGTTTTCTTAAAGGAAGTAAAATATTTTATTATAAGACTAGAACTCACTAATCGTCGCTGACTTTTTGTATGAATGATACTTGGCAGGTATTTTGTTGATGCTAAGGAGCTGCAGGCATGAATGCATAAGCTACTGGGAGCATTTTGAGGATAGCATCCATATTTTGACATGTCATTGTATTTTAATATAAAAACAAATGTTGTAATGCAATTAAATGACATGTTTTAAATATAAATGAATGTTTTTAGATTCCGCTACAAAAGTAATATGTGTTTTAAAATGATTTATGTGCGATGAATGTCCAACCATGAGGTACCAGGAAATGGGGCCTTACAAGTTAGTATCAGAGCTAAATTTTTAGTGAATTGGGTAAATATTTTCAAAACCTAATCTTAAACTGAGAATGGGTTGAAAAGAAAGGGATGCCAGTCCTAGTAGCTACGTGGCTGCAGGTAAAGGTTTACTGTACATGTTTTATTTAAGCTAACGATTAATCGGTATGATGTGCACATGTTATGTGGCTAGTGTGCTTTTGTGTAGACTTAGCTACTGATGTAGCCAGGATAGGAAATGCTTGGGGTGTGAAGAGTAGAGTGAGTGGCTAATCACAACTGGCCACTATAATTAGGGACTTACTATACTTGACATAATCCGAGCTATTACCTTGAATGACCGTGTTAGTGTTTGAATCTTATAGAGATTAGAGAATGGTTGAAGGTAGATCATCTAAGGATTCTAGCGGCAGAGTACAGGGAGGACGTGGTACTAAACCGCGTGTTACTTGGAATAAGGCTAGGACTGCTGGGGGGCTCGTGAAGAGCCCGAGATGCATCATCAGGAAGGTGGTGATGAGAGTGCGAACTTAAGAGCCTCGGTGAAAGAGGTAGTGGTAGAGGAGGTCCATCAAGTTATACAGACGGTTCTACCATCTGTAGTAACTAAAGTTATTAAAGCGGTGAAGGAGGATGAAAGGAAGGAGAAGAGGATGACCACTGGGAGAGGAGAAGGATGACGACCGAAGACGGAGACGTCTGTCTATAGTGATAAGGAGGAGGAAGAAGCGGTGCAGGAAACTGTGCGTGGCTGTAACTACGGGGCTTCCCAAAGGTGCAAGCCACAATGTTTGATGGAAACAGTGGTGCCGTGGCTGCTCACCATTAGGTGAGGGAGATGAAAACGGTACTTGATATCAGCGAGTGCCGAGAGGATCAAAATGTAAAGCTTGCTACCCACTCATTTATGGACTCGGCCCTATGCTGGTGGGACAACATTGTCCGGGCTGAGGCTGTTGGGTTCTTAACAAGTTTATCAAAGTCATTTTATCCATATAAATGGAAAAATGCAGCGGATAATTAGGATATAAAATGTGTTCAAGAAAGATTATATAAAACATCTTATATGTTGAAAACCCATTATGGATCGTTATATGGAGATTTATGCTTACAAAACCAAACATAGAATGTTTCAAGGAAACCACCTTTTCTAAATGACTTGAGGAGATTAATGATGAATGGTAGTCTACAAAGAAGAAGGCCTCAAACGTGTCTACCCTTCAAGCTTCGAACAAACATCAACACTTGAAGAGAACTTTCTCTTCTCCCTTGTTCTTGGCCGAAAATGGTGAGAAAGAAGAGAGAATTATGCACTTTTTTGTTAGTTGTGTGTATTTTTGGATGGAATATGAAACACTTAATATGTTCACACAACCCTATGGATAATGTACATCAATGCATGTCATAGAGACTTGTGATTTAAAATAAAGAGAGAGAGAAAGAGACATTAAAGGGCCGGCCCCTTATGTCTCCTTTTCCACACATTAAAAATTGCTTTTATATAATTCATATTTAATTGTGTCATACACAATAAATAGAATATAACATAACATAATTATATATGACATACTACATGATATAGGCCAATATACATTGTTATTTAACCATTTAAATAACAATGTAGAATACTCACATTGAATATAAATTATCCATATAATCTATTTACTTTACAAGTGCAAATATTTAGAAACCCAATTTCTAAATACTCTAAGTGTTAATATTTATTCGTTTGATCATATCATAAAATAAATATGTAGGTGCTTGTCTAGCTTGTTATTGGGTATGACCCGACTTGGATCATAATGTACTAGCCACATCAATTTAATATGTGTCTTGGGCAGACCGAGTTAAACAATCTCCTACTTGCACAAGATACATAAAAGATTGATGCAAGTAGTAAATACCGCCTAACAACTGTTTACTACCCTTAATACATATGACGAAGTGCCATTCAATAGCATCATCTTCTTCAAGTCCTTTTCTTGAAATGATTTGGGTGAATCTATCATTTATCCTTTTGTCACAGATGTCTTGTCAAATCTAGAGACACAAAGTGATCACTCTCTGTTGATTTAAATTTAGCAGGCCTTGGACATCTTCCTCTCAATGAATGAGAGTGACAAATGCCTTCTTGACTACATACGTTTCTCACGATCACCTTATACCACACCTGAACTTTGTCTTATATTGTGTCCATATTTCAGAACAACGAAGAACTAGATCAAAGCATGATATTTGGTGAACATCAAGATCCAATATGTATCTCAGGTCTGAGGATACTATGATGTTTTCCTTTACTCAAATTTACTTATGATCAATCACGAAGATTCCATGCAGTAACATTTGAGAACGGGTCAGTCCAACATTTGCATCCCACAAATATCTATGAACTTTGGTAGCAACCTTTTGCTTTATATTCATATCATATGAATATGCACCAATCCATGTTCATAATAGTCTTACCTTCATATTTGTTCCCACAAGTATGATCGACTACGGACATTTAGAATAGTTAATTTATTCATGGATTTAAACATGCTAAAATGGAACATAATTCAAAATACCATAATCAAAAGAAAGAGTCAAAATAACAATTGTTCCGTTATTCAAATACTAAATAGATCAAACCCAATCACTAGAATATCGAAGTCCTAAGGCACAAGTATGACTCTTATGTTTTGGCCTTTCGAGGAGCTTCGTGAGTGGATCTGTAATGTTTTAGTGGGTATGAACTTTACGAATACATATCTTTCCCTTATTAACTTCATCCCTTATGTAGTTAAGTCTCCGTTCAATTTACCGTCTTTTGATGTGCACGAGGTTCCTTGATTTGAGCCATCACACCCTCATTATCATAAAAGATCTCTAGAGGGCCTTGAATGGTGGAGACCACCCCTAGATCGGCAATGAATTTCTTTAACCATGCAGCTTCTTGTGCTGCCAATGAAGCGGCGATGTATTCTTATTCTATAGAGGACAATGCTACTACATCCTGTTTTGAGCTCGTCCAAGAGACTGCCCCTCCGTTCATAATGAAGACATACCCCTATTGTGATCGAGAATCATCTCGATTAGTTTGGAAACTCGCATCCGTGTAACTCTTTACAACGAGTTCCTCCTCACCAGATCCATATATTAGAAACATATCCTTAGTCCTCCTAAGGTATTTCAATATACTCTTAACAGCCATCTAATGGCTATTTCCTGGATTCTGTTGGTATCTACTCGTCATGCATAAGGCGCATGACACGTCCGGTCTAGTGCATATCATTGCATACATGATGGATCCTATAGTAGATGCATATGGAACTCCTTTCATTTTTTCTTGTTCATCCTTTGAACTTGGATATTGAGATGCACTCAATATTGTCCCTCTTTGAATAGGTACCAAACTTTTCCTAGAGTTCTCTATCTTGAACCTTTTCATGATTTTGTCTATGTATGCACTTTGCTTTAAACCTATTAACCGTCTTGATCTGTCCCTAGAGATCTTTATTCCCAGAATATAGGCAGCTTCATCAAGATCCTCGATTGAAAAACAACTTCCAAGCCAGGTTTTTACACATTCCATGGTTGGAATGTCATTTCCAAACAGTAGAATGTCATCGACATACAATACTAAGAATGTGACAATGCTTGCACTAGCTTTCTTATACACCCATGCTTCATTAGCGTTCTTGATGAATCCAAATTTCTTGACTTCTTCATCAAAACGGTGATTCCAAGTTCTCGATGCTTGTTTCAATCCATAGATTGATTTCTTTAACTTGCATACTTTGTTAGGATGTTATGGATCGACAAAACCATCAGGTTGAACCATGTAGACATCCACTTCAAGATGTCCATTAAGGAAAGTAGTTTTGACATCCATTTGCCAAGTCTCATAGTCATAATATGCAGCTATGGCAAATAATATCATAATCGACTTTAGCATTGCAACAGGCGACAAGGTCTCATCATAATCAACCCCTTGAGTTTGAGTGAAACCTTTTTCTACAAGTCTCGCTTTATAAGTTTCCAAGTTTCCATGCATATCAGTTTTCTTCTTGAAAACCCACTTACTTCCAACTGGTTTGGAGTTAAGCGGTGGCACAACTAATTCCCATACTTGGTTGTCATACATGGACTGCATCTCAACATTCATGGCTTTAAGGCATTTGTCACAATCAAATCTTGACATTGCATCATGGTATATAGTTGGTTCATCCGAGTCAACCACATAGCATCCATCCATGAAAAATCCATATCTTTCGGGTGGATTACTAATTCTACCAGATATGTGAACGTTTTGTGTGTATTGATCAACCACTTGATCATTTTCAACAACTCCTTATTGATTGCTAGTATCAACCAAACGTGCATCTGTTTGTGCTTCTCGCTTCTCTTCAAGTTCCACTGTTTTATAGTTGTTCCTTCCATAAGGAACTTAGTTTCCAAGAACTTAGCTTTTCAAGCAATAAATACCTTTTTGTCTGTTGGGTTGTAGAAGTAATATCCAATAGAATCTTTAGGATATCCTACAAAGATACACTTAGTTGATCGGCTTTCTAACTTGTTTGGGGTGTTCTGTTTAACATAAGCTTCACAGTGACATACCTTCAAATATGATAATGATGGAACCCTTCCATCCCATATTTCAAAAGGTGTCTTATCCACTTTCTCGGTTGGGGCCATATTTAAAATACGGAATGCGGAGAGCAATGCGAAACCCTAAAATGATAGAGGCAATGTGCTTCTAGCCATCATAGATCAAACCATATCCAATCTGCTTCAGTTCCTACTTTAAGACACACCATTATGTTGTGGTTTTCCGGGTGGAGTAAGCTATGAGATGATCCCATAATTTTTAAGATGATCTTGAAAGGCATCATTAAGGTATTTACCTCCTCTATCCGAATAAAGAACTTTGATTGTTTTGTTGAGTTGATTTTCTACTTCATTTTTAAAGATTTTGAACATTTCAAAAGCTTCATCTTTGTGTCTTAGCAAGTACACATGACCATAACAACTATAATCGTCGATGAAGGTAATGAAGTATCTTTCACCATTCCTTGTCATTGCTTTAAAAGGACCACATACATCTGAATGTATGATTCCTAATAAATCTTTTGCCCTTTCGTTGGTGCCACTAAAGGGTTCCTTGATCATCTTGACTTCTAAACAAGATTCACATTTGTCAAATGATTCGTCTTCATTTGCATCCAAAAGACCATTCTTTTGAAGCGTCTTAATGCGATTCTTGTTTATGTGACGAAGACGACAATGCCAAAGATATGTTTTACTCAAACCTATTTTAAGTTTCTTGGTGATTGATTGGTACAACGAGTTATCAAAGGATATGTTATCATGAACTAATTCATAAATGCCATTAAAAGGCATGGCCTTAAAATAAAGCACATTATCCATAAAAACAAAAATTCCATTGTTAACAAACTTTAAAACATAACCTTATTGTCTTAAAAGGGAAACAGAAATAATGTTCCTAGTCAACCTAGGAGCATACAAAATGTTCTTCAAAATAACTTCCAAACCATTTGGAAGCACCAAAATGTAGTCTCCTTGGGCTTCGAGTTCAACCTTTGTTCCGTTGCCCATGAAGAGACTAGTGTCCCCTTTCTTAAAATGTTTACTTCTTTTGAACCCCTACAACAAATTGCAAATAGGAGTTCCACATCTGGTATCTAATACCCATGTGTTTGAAGAAATGATATTAAGTTCAATATGAATCATGAAAGTTGTACCTGAGGTCTGCCCTGCATCCCTCTTGTTTCTTAACCCTTTGAGATAGGTTGGACAATTCCTCTTCTAATGTCCTATCTCACCACACTCAAAGGATGGATCATTCTTGGTAACTTTTGGCTTCTTTTCTTTCGGTTTTGGTGGTTCCGCTTTGGCTTTTCCCTTACCCTTCCCTTTGATGTGTCCCTTGCCTTTCGCAACATTTTCCTTGGGTTCGGGGTGATGCCTTTTCCTATTGCCACCCTCATTGATCGTGAGAACTGGTAAAACCCCCTTTCCCATTCCCGCTTTGGCTGTTTTGAGCATTGCATGAAGTTCCCCAATGCTATTGTCCCATCCGTTCATGTTGTAGTTCATGACAAATGTCTCAAATTTCTTGGTTAGACCATTGAGGATCAAATCCGAGGCCAACTCTTTAGAGATGGGACAATTCAGCCTTACGAGGCGATCAATGTGGCTTTTTATCTTAAGTACATAAGATGATACCAATGGGGTTTCTTCCATCCGACATACATGAAGCGCTTGAACCATTTCGAAGCATTCAACCCTTGCTTGTTGAAGGAACATTTCCTTCAATTGGGTAATTATGTCGTATGCTCCATGATGTTCAAAGTCCTTTTGAATCTCAGGAATCATGGTTCCTAGCATTAGGCAAGAAACTTTCACAGAATCCTCAGTGTGTTTAATCCCATCGTTATAGGCATCTACATCATTAACGTCGGGTTCATCGGGAATAGGATCGTCCAAAACATAGAATTTCTTTTCTTGCTTGAGAACAATTCTCAAGTTTCGATACCAATCCATAAAGTTGTTATGGTTGAGACGATCCTTTTCAAGGATTGTTCATAGTGATAGGTGATGGACAGTCTGGGTGATAGCATTGTTGTTAGCGGCCATCTACACAATTTAATAAAGTCCAAAATTTAGTATTTTTAAAGATTATAAAATTTTAATTATTAATACCCTTTGATGTCTCATAGACAATTAATAGTTAAAAACTAGAATCCAACGTTCCATTTAAATATTGGTTAGGTGACCTCTATCCCATTATTTAAATTAACAAGGTAGTCAACAATTGACAATTGCAACCATTTGCAACTTCTAGTTTTATGGGATCGGTTAAACATCTTTATGTTTGGTTGTCATGTTTAATCCCATCAACACCATTAAACGCCATGCTTCGGTGACCCTATTCACATGGTTTCCAACTCAAGTTCTCCTACTTATACACACGTGTGAGATTACACATATGAGTGGTTAGGTGACCTTTATCCCACAAATATGGTAACCCTACCTCAAACATACAAGTTTCCTAAATGTGGTTAGGTGACTTTTATCCCACAAATAGTTCCTAAGTGATTTGAGTGTTGTATAAAAGGAAGATGCTTAACTTGTTGCCTTTTGAAAGGGTTTTTATAGTTTTAATAATCCTAGTTATAAAACATTATGTACCTATATTTGTAAGGTACTTAAGTGAAACTAATTTTCAAGGTTCTTTTAATAAAACTCAATTTTATTATGAAAACATTAACCTTTAATAAAACTATATTATTACCCATGTTAATGATTTCAAAAGAACCACTTTTATGCGTTGTGAATATTTAATTATATCATACAAATAATGAAAGTAAATCAACCACACAACCACAAGACATAACAAAAGGTTCATAACCATAGCCAACTAATTTGAGAACACTTTTGACCGAAACAAGTATGCTCACATGGCTTTCCTAAGGGTTAATAAAGACACATGAGATGTGTCGGTGAACTCCCACTTGATCCCACATCCAAATGCTTCAAGTGTCCACCTTGTGTTGTGATCCTTCCACTTGTTTGGGCTTCTAAATGGGCTTTAACTTTTACTCCAAACTCTTTTGGACCTCCATTATGTGTTTTTGGTTATTGAGATTAAATCCTATTAAGAGCTATGAGGCTCTTTTAGCTCCAAATTGGCCTAAACCAAAAACCCACTTTGTTGCATCTTGTATTTACAAAGCATATCCTAAATATATTTTTCCAGTAAAATAAAATGCAACTAACTTATTTACATTACATACCAAATGTAATAAACAAATTACATAGCCTAAGTAAAAACAAAAACATTTATTTATTACAACCTTTCAAATAATTAAACATAAATCACAACCACAAATTCAATACATCCAAACACAAGGTCATGGCTAGGATATGAACATCAAAATATACATATCCAAATATGCAAGAATAGAATCCAAAATGGTTTCCCTTTTAACCACAATTTTCAGCCATGGCTTGTACAAACCGATAATGATGGTTATTGTCCAAACAACCAAAACATCCAAATACCATAATTTTTCAAGATTGCAATATACATGTAAAGATAAATGTTGAAAAACCAAAAGGAAACAAGGCCAAAAGTTTCCACCATTTGGTGATTTAACACACAAAACCTGAACTTTTGGTTCAGTAGAAGCATGTATCCATATAATCGGCTCTTGATGCCACTGTTGGGTTCTTAACAAGTTTATCAAAGTCATTTTATCCATATAAATGAAAAAACGCAGCGGATAATTAGGGTATAAAACTTGTTCAAGAAAGATTATAAAAACCATCTTATATGTTGAAAACCCATTATGGATCGTTATATGGATATTCATGCTTACAAAACCAAACATAGAATGTTTCAAGGAAACAACCTCTTCTAAATGACTTGAGAATATGAATGATGAATGGTAGTTTACAAGGAAGAAGGCCTCAAACGTGTCTATCCTTCAAACTTCCAACAAACACCTTAGCTGCTAGGAATTTCAACACTTGAAGAGAACTTTCTCTTCTCCCTTGTTCGTGGCCAAAAATGGTGAGAAAGAAGAGAGAATTTTGCACTTTTTGGTTAGTTGTGTGTTTTTGGGTGGAGTATGAAACACTTAATGTGTTCATTCAACCCTATGGCCAATGTACATCAATGCATGTCATAGAGACTTGTGATTTAAAATAAAGAGAGAGACAAAGAGACATTAAGGGGTCGGCCCCTTATGTCTCCTTTTCCACCCATTTTAAATTTCTTTTGTGTAATTCATATTTAATTGTGTCAACAATAAATAGAATATAACACAACATAATTATATATGACATACTACATGATATAAGCCAATACATTGTTATTTAACCATTTAATTAACAATATAGAACGCTCACATTGAATATAAATTATCCATATAATCTATTTACTTTACAAGTGCAAATATTTAGAAACCCAATTTCTAAATATTATAAGTGTTAATATTTATTCGTTAGATCATATCATAAAATAAATATTGTAGGTGTTTGTCTAGCTTGTTATTGGGTATGACCCGACTTGTATCATAACATACTAGCCACATCAATTTATTATGTGTCTTGGGCAGACCGAGTCTAACAGAGGGTACCAGGTCAGTCGGGAGAATGAGGTGGAATGAACTGAAGAAGCTGGTGATCGAGGAGTTTTGTTCTCACCAGGAATTGGACAAGATCAAAAGAGAGTTCATGCAGCTGGAGGCGGGAACGATGACACACCAGCAATACACCACTAAATTTAACGAGATGGCTAGGTTGCTGCCTGATCAGGTGACGCATGTGTCATGAAAGATTAAGAGTTACATTCAAGGATTGCCGGCAGATATCCGCAGACATCTGATTGTTACCCGACCAGGTACATTTAGATCGGTGGTTGACTTAGCTGGGAGATTGTACGAAGAGCGAGAGCCGATGGCGGTAACGGACGGAGAAGAAGAGAAGGACTATGTTAAGAATGGGAATGAAAGGCTAGGCAATAATGGTGGATTTGTTTCCGGAGGTGAGGCATTTAGGGTCGATGATCGGAAGAGGGTAACAAGGAGGGACGAGGTATGCAAGAAGTGTGGTAGAGGCCATGAAGGGGAGTGCAAGTGGGGATTGAACGTCTGCTTCCAGTGTGGGAAGGAGGGCCACAGGGCGAGGGATTGTCAAATGGCTAAATGCTATGACTGTGGTAAGACTGGACATATGAGTAGAGACTACAAGACGTCGAGGGTAGGAAGCTCCGGTGCAAGGAAGGAAAACAGAGGGTGAAGGCTAGAGCCTTTGCTATGATTGGGAGGTGGCTAGATCCGACTCTGAGGTAACATCAGGTACGTTTTTGGTAATTTACATTTGTGCATCTATCCTTTGATTGTGGTGCTAGTAGTAGTTTCGTTCCTGTCGCCTTCTGTGATAAGTTGCACGTTAGGAGTAGGAAGATCGATGAGCCGTTCGATGTAGGAATTGAGGGAGCGCCTGTTTGCTGCTAGATAGCTCAGGACAGAAGTAGGTGGATAGATGTACACCTCCGAGTGAATTGGCCAGTAACCTATGAGGAAAATACTGAGTGTTTCAAGAAGATGGATTGATCAACCGTGCTCAACAAGAGTTCGGTGCCGACCTACGGCACTGGATTATGATGAAGACTTCGTCTAGAAAAGTGGATTATTCTATTTAGGAAGCGAGTAAAGCTGATGCTAGAGTATAGAGGGTCATTCCAGATTGTTGCTCAGGTAGGAGAAGTGACACATCGATTGGAGCTACCCGATGAGTTAAGTGAAATTCGTCTGACGTTCCATGTATCTCGTCCAAAAAAGTGCTCAATCGATGAGGTATGATCATGCCACTAGAGGATGCTGAGATGGGTGAAAGAATCAATTTTGGTCGTTTCTGATAGAAGGAAGAGAAGGGCTAAGGAGAATGGTGGTTTCACTTGTGCGAATGCAGTGGAGGCCAAAGGGATATAAGCCTATGTGTAAGAGCAATGAAGAGGTGAGGCAGTATTACCCGCAACTGTTTGAGAAACAACAGGTTTCTAGGACAAAACCTATTTAAGGGGCGTGGGCTTGTAACACCTCGAATTTTATTTAAACGAAGATAAAATAAAAAGTAGTAGAAAGAAAATAAAATGGACACCAGTGGAAGGGGGCTAAAGTGTACAAAGTACAAATGTCTATTAGTTTATTTGATAAGTGGGTATGGCCACCCACTTTAAAGCAAAACTGCTTTTGTTCTTGATTAAAGAAGAAGAAGCAGAAGAGCTCTCGGATTCAAGAGAGATAAATGAAGAAGAAGCTGTAAGACGTGAGTTTTTCTTGAGTATACGTCAGTTTTAACCAAATTCACAAGCGGTTGACCGCATTTTTGGTGTTTTAGAGTCGGTGTTCGAGAACTTGGAGTTGAATTTGCTAGTGGAAGTATCTAGTTCAAAGAATTGCTTCAGGTGAGTTTCTAGAACCCTTTTTTTTCTGATTTACAAATTGTTTGGGGGCTATTATGCGTACCAAGTACACGTTTGTAAAAGAAACCGTGGGTTTATAGCTTTATGTTCGAGGATGATCTGTGTATGAATGTTTTAGAGTTTGTTTAATGGCTAGAATTGATGTTTAGCAGGTTTAAGTGCCTTAGTGTGTTAGATCTGTGGTTGGGTGGTGTGAGATTAGTATTCGGGTGTTATGGTAGCATAGAAAACATTTCAATAAGTTCTTATGCGCCTAAGGACATGCGCCTAAATAGTAGCCATGCGCCTGGATTTTTGTCCAGGCGGCTAAGTGTTAGCCCATGCGCCTGAACAATGGCCCATGCGTCTGAACAATGGCCCATGCGTCTGAACAATGGCCCATGCGCCCACCATGTTAGCCATGCGCCTAAGTGTTGGCCAGGCGCCCAAGTGTTGGCCATGCGCCTAAAGAGTGTTCCCAAGCGCCCAGAATTGCTCAGGAGTCTAAGTGTTGGGTCATGCGCCTAAATGGTACCCATGCGCCCAGAGTTGCTCATGCGCCTAAGTGTTGATGCACCAAAACAGGCCTCATGCGCATGCATAGCGGTAAAGCGCCCAAACTGGGCTCATCGCCCAAATAGTGCTTATGCGGCCCAAACTGAATTACACTTAGAATTTTTATGCTCATGCACCTGAAAAGTCCCATGCGCCCATTTTGGGCCTAGGATTTTTAAGTGGTTTTAAGTGGTAGAATGGGGAGATAGGCCCTGTTATGATGTGATGACTTATGCTTGATGTGGGCATGGTGATGTGATGAAGTTTATGATGTGTATGTGTGTAAGTGACATGTTATCCTTCTTCATTAAAGAGTTTTCAAAACATATGTATTATGTTTTGTAGTACATTATGTATGACTTTACGTGGTATGATGTATCAATGAATAAATGAACGAATGTAAAGTATAACGTACGAAGTGAAAGATAACAAAGATAAAAAGTGGAACATAAAGAACGAAAGGAAGAAAAGTGAATAAAAGGAGGATCACAACTCATGAGAGTTATCTGCTCAACTGTATGTATTTTGGCTGACCTATGAGGGTTCACACACAGGGGATCAATCTTGGTGACTGATCCATAGTATGAAACTGGATCCTTGTCATTCGACCCTGGGCTTTATGCCAAATAGTGATGAGGCTTTGTGCCTGGAATGGTTGCTTTGGGCTACGATGGGGGAAAAGCTTGATATGATCTAGATTCAGTATGAAATGAGCAAAACGATAAAGTACGAAATGAGCGAAGTGATATAGCAGGAAACAAACGATAACGAAAGATAATGATAATGTATGACACGAACGAATACATGAGACAAGGAATGTTGAGTATGGAATTGACGGATGATGAGATCTGTGTCGTGTACCCCCGTACTCTGTCAGTCTTCAGACATGAGTCGGGGGTTTGTTTAAAGGCCCTGACACAGTATCAGCTTTCGGGCATGAGTTAGGGGTATTTCATGAGACAGGATGGCATGTGAAGGAGATGAGGTCTTGTTGCCCGCCCTAGTAATGTGTCAGTCTTCGGACATGAGTTGGGGGTTTGTTTACAGGCCCCGGTACAGTATCAGTCTTCGGACATGAGTCGGGGGTGTTGCATACGAGATGGGATCTTTGTCGCGTATCCTAGTGCTATGTTAGTCTTCGGACATGAGTCAGGGGTTTGATTACAGGCCCAGCACAGCATCAGCTTTTGAGCGTGAGTCGGGGATATTGCATGAGACAAGATTCGAGTAATGATGAGTAATGAGCTAAGGAATGAATGAATGAACGAATAATGATGAAGATAATAACAGTTATTATTAGAATGTACGCATGATGTATGATCACCATCGAACGTAAAGTACGAAAAGAAAGTAAGAGAAAGAAATTAAGAGAAAGAAAGTAAAAGACACTGGAAAGTATGAACGAAACTATGAATATGAAAGTGAATATTAATGTAAAGAATGAAACAAAGAAAGTATGAAAGAACGGAACAAATGATGAATATAGAATGAGTGTATGTAAGATGTTTGACCACAGATGAATGTAAAGACTAGTTTTTTTAAAGGAAGTAAAGTATTTTATTATGAAACTAGAACTCACTCAGCATCACTGATATTTTGTATGCATGATAGTTGGAAGGTATTTTGTTGATGCTGAGGAGTTGCAGGCATGGATGCATAAGCTACTGGGAGCATTTTGAGGATGGCATCCACATTTTGACATGTTATTATATTTTAATATGAAAACGAATGTTGTAATGTAATGAAATGACATGTTTTAAATATAATCGAAAGTTTTTAGATTCCACTGCAAAAGTAATGTATGTTTTAAAATGATTTATGTGCGATGAATGTCCAACCGTGAGGTACCCAGAAATGGGGCCTTACACCTCTAAAGAGAGTTAGTTGATGGGAATTGTAGTCGTGTTCCCATCTAACTATATGGTTAGAAGTTAGGCCTTTAGCCATCTGCAGGAATGTTTTTCCTTTTGTGGTTATGCCTTCTTCCTCATCACTTTTTCTCTTTTTCAAATCTTCTTTAGTCTTGGCTTTCTTTGTCAGTTTAGCTAGATGAAGATTGCTCAGATAATTTCTGATACAAGCAGCAACTTAAGAGTTGGAGAGATTGGAGAATGGTTTCTCTACTAACTCTGCAATGTCAAATATGCTAGAGTGTAGCAGAAATGAAGTATTGATCCTGTTTACTTCACCATTCTCCCTTTCCATAGAAAATTTGTAAGAAGTTTCATCGAACCTCCACTAGACAATTCTCCTTCTAGGACTGAGAGGTTATGTTGGCAGCTTATCCCTTTTCCTAGTATCCAATAGAGTCACCAGTCTTCTTCTTAACTTCTTCTCTTTTTCCTTCAGAGTATCTAAATTAGTTGCAAGAAGTTGGAGAGCTTGATCATGTGTTCCCCTAGATAAATCATAAAATGCATCTCTTGTGAGGGAACTGGAAGAGCCTTCAATGTATTTCAGCTTAATTGACTCTCCCTCATAAGAGATCTCGCTCAATGTTATGTAGTTAATGAGGTTTCTCTTGATCTCCTTGAACTCTTCTAAGGTCAGGGGCTTAGAAGGTTAAGAAGATGCTTTGCATAATGATTGGGTTTGGGGTTGTTTTTTGGGTTTAAGGATAGGTGTTGGTGGTGGTTGATAGGAGGCAGATGTAGGTAAGGCTAATGGTGTGGCTTCAGGAGTATAAGGCTCAATGGTTGGTTCAATTTTGATTGGGAAGGGAAAAGGTGTGGTCATAGGTTGTGGTTTAGGTGTTGGTTTGGGTGTTGGTGTTGGTTTATGTTGGATCATGATAAGGCTGGTGCAACTAAATTCACTTCATAGTCACTTTTGGTACTACATCAAAGGGCTTCCGAAGTCAAGCAAGAGATCTTCCGAGAGTCTAAGGAACAACAGCTGAAGACATCTTCCGAAGGCAAAAGCAGAAGTCAACTACTGAAGACAACAACTGAAGCCAACAGCTGAAGATATCTTCCGAAGACAAAGTCTGATGAAAGAGCTGAAGACAAAGTCTGAAAGCTTCCGAAGACAAAGTCTGATGAAAGAGCTGAAGACAAAGTCTGAAAGCTTCCGAAGACAAAGTCTGATGAAAGAGCTGAAGACAAAGTCTGAAA
>BJCO01827203.1:1071-13459 GCA_018326465.1 Flaveria floridana | reverse complement strand
TATCTTCCGAAGACAAAGTCTGAAAGCTTCCGAAGACAAAGTCTGATGAAAGAGCTGAAGACAAAGTCTGCTTCCGAAGACAAAGAAGACTCCAAGCCTCAGAAGAAGCAGTCTTCCGAAGTATAAGTGGCTTCAGAAGAAGTTATTCTTCCGAAGCATTTTATCTTTCGGAAGACATTGCTATGTCCAGTAGATATAAGTATGGTCCCTAACAGTCCGCTGCAGACCTCTGATACAGTATGGCATCTTCCTAAAGAGCCATGTTGTTGACCATACTTTAGTCTACTGTACACCTTTC
Organism: Flaveria floridana; assembly: GCA_018326465.1. Classification (NCBI taxonomy): domain Eukaryota; kingdom Viridiplantae; phylum Streptophyta; class Magnoliopsida; order Asterales; family Asteraceae; genus Flaveria; species Flaveria floridana. The sequence continues at coordinate 13,161 of BJCO01827203.1, read as the reverse complement.
TATGATAGTACATGTGACCAACTTTAGTTGGTGACAAAAGGTAAGTCAGGGACATGTCCTGACTACCAACTCTCAGGCAAAATGCCTGAGATACCTCATCTAGAGTCTTGTAGTATAGATGTTAGGTTAGAGGTTTCCAGCTGGTATCAAAGTATATCCGGCTGTAGGTAGTATTATATATATCTTCTCCTTTTAACTCATTAAGCATCGATTTGAGTCCAAGAGTCTTGTAATCCTTTAAGTTGATAAGCAATATATAAAAGTACCTTGAAAATTTACATCCTGTGTTTATTTACTGCTTGTTACTTGTTATATTGTGATTAACTCTTCATAGACTCTTGCTGAGTATTGTTCAAGGTGAGTTTGAGAGAAAAACCATCTGTTGAGTGACCCATAATTGATCCTGCACATCATAACGTTGATTATGACCGATTAACATAAAAAACATAGGAATATGTATGTCAGCCAAAGTCCCATTCGGTGTCATCAGAGCTGTTTCAAACTCCTCCGCAGAGAACTCCATTTTGATATTCAAAAGAGGCCTAAAAACCTGCAAAAAACAAAAACCCAAAATATACTACTCACATTACTCCATCAATTGAATGGAATCAAAACTGAATCACTCATCGTGCACTTTGATTTCATTGAAAGCTCACATTAAAGAAATTAAGAATTGCTGCAAGCTCCCACATAGACCTAATACTCCACCGTGACAATTGCGACAACGGGGGCTCTTTTACCAAAGGGGTCACGATCTTACTGTACGGACTGGGAGGATAAGGCGGTGGTTCATCTTCTTCATCCTCAACATCTCTCCGTGAAGGCCGTAGTCTCGACTTGTGCTTCCGTACACCGGCAACATCCGCTTCCGTGGCGGCAGCGGCATGGAGCCGAGCGGCGGAACGAGCAGTACAAGTGCGCGGAGACATATGGAGCAGAGGTTGTTGTGGGGAGGAGTGGGGTGTGGGTATTTGGGGAAGAGGGGTTTTAGGGGAAATGAACTGTGAAGAGTTTAGAAGAGGTGTGAAGACATTGTTCCACCTCTTCTCCAAAAAGAGGTCACGCAGACGTTTTTAATGAAACGTCTTCAAAAAAACAAACACTCTACAGATCTCAAACATCTGCCCGCCTCTTTTTGGCGCAGACAAAAGAGCTTTAAAAGCTCTTTTTCTAAAAAACAAACACCACCTTTGTTTTTAAAGTTTCGAAAGACTTCATCTTTGGCTTCGAAAGATTTGGTCTTTGGCTTCGGAAGATTTTACACTTAAAATATATTTCTATGAAGAGTGTAAAACTTCAGAATTAACTTCTACCTTGTTCATCAGTGCATGCATGCTGAAGCTCTTTGGTTGCTTTAGTTGTATCAGCATTTCTAATTTAACTTTATAGAGATGAAAAGGGTCTTGAATCTCAAAGTTGATGTTTGATATTAACATTCAAGATGATCTAAACTTGATTTATAATTAAAAACATCATGAGAAATCTAAAAATAACTAAGAAATACATCCATAAGGATGTATGTATGTACCATATATATGTATGTTCGTATATGTGTTGGGTGCAAGTGAGCAAAGTGGGTTCTTGGATGATGAATCTTTACATGCATATAATGATCCATAAAAATATGACTTTAAGTCTGAAAATCTTAGGGTTTAAAAGTAGTTTTGATTTAATGATAAAATTAGTGTAAAGTTATTACAAAGTAGTGATCAAGTAATTAATGTTTGTGTTAAAAAGTGGTGATTGTGTTAATAAAAATTTGTAAGGATGAGAGTATTATAAATCTGGATAAATGAGTTTAAATGTGTATATTATGTATTAAAAATACTAATTTTTACATTAAATATTAATCTTGATGGTTGTATTTAATTACATATGTGTTTTATGCATAAAATGACATCTAAAAGCTATATTTCAACTAAAAATAGAATTTTTACATAACTCTGGGTTTGGACAGAATTGAATCCCATATTTTAAAGTGAAAGACTTATGTTCTAAGTATGTATCTAATCTATGATGTGTATGGGCATCGATGATGGCGTTGTATGTACGTTTAAAAAGCTGAAAAACTGACAATTTTCGGGTTTAAATTTGGAGTTGATATAAAACTGAATTTAGACATAAAATTTTGTTATATTTTAATTACAAAATATATATTTTAAAGTATTTATAATAATCATAAGGTGTACATGTGTTTATGTACGGTTTTTGTTATGTAAAACTTTACGGCTTTGGCTAAATATTTACGTATATGTGTGATGTTTGGTTCATCTTAAATAATGATATTTTTATAAAAGAACATATATTAACATCATTAGTTATGTGTGCTTTAGATTAAAAATATATTTATTTGTTTAATAAATAATACTATATTGATATATAATAATAAGTAAAAAAGTGTTCTTTTATAGAAAAATATAACACTCATAAAGAAATGATTTTCTCATATAGAAGAAGTTTAAATATATATTTTTATAAATTTTATGAAATTAATAATTGTCAGTAAAATATTTCTAAGTGTGCATAAGTTAGGTTGTAGTAGATGTAAGATTAGGGTTTTCATGTGTTCATGTTTTCATATATGTATTAATAATAATAATGGGTGTGAAATGTGTGAATTGATATTAAAAGCCTTAAATAATTTCTTTGAAAAGATTACTTTTCACTTATAAATATATACAAACTTAAACGGGTCAAATGGATTTATTTACAAGCCTAGTAGGTTGGGTGAGCAACTTGCATGACATACTTGTTGTTTGACTATTAATGGGTCATTCATGTTTAGGGCATTAATTGGTCGATTCTATCATTTGAGTTGTCTTTGCTAGATTTACCTTTGTCGTATTATATGTGAGTTTTCACAGCCTATTTTTAAATAATGTTTTTATTTACTGTTTTGGGAGAAAACATGCTATAACATTTTTGTTTAATATGATTTAATGGTGGGATAACTATGTAATCTTTTTGATAGCCTTGAGTTGTTTTGTTTATTGTGCACGACGGCCTTTGGCCATAATCATTAACCTTTGAGAGACCACAAACTATATTGGTGGATCTATCGGGTTTGACAACCGCCCATCATGATTGGTCGTGTCGGTTGGTTTTAGACGGGGGAATATATTTTTAAAGGAACATATATGAAGGATAAATTGTGTCTTGGTTTGATTATGCACCTAGCTAGTCACTGATGATCCATTTATTAATTCTGGGATAATCATATCTTACTATAAAAGAAAACTTTATTTACCTTTTTGTTAAACCGGTGAACTCACCGGCTTTTTCGCTGATACAATTTTAGGTATGTTTTTCAGGTACTTACGCATACATGGGAATAAAATGGTTTTATGGCAGACATATAATTTCTGGATATCCCTTTTGGGACCAAATTTGCGTTGTCAAATAAATCTTCTGATGTTGTGAAAAATAACTTCTTGTTATTACTTTAAGTTTTCGAACTTAAGACTTCTATTTATGGTGATGTAATAGCATTATCTTTTTAAAACTTAAACTATGGTATCCATGATAATAAATATGTATGTTTGCTTGATAATTGTTGGAAAACTCCAACTTCCGTTACCATCGTCATACGTATGTTCTTCCGCTGTGTATTTCGGGGTGTGATAGTATCTTATATGTGGCAAATTATTATCACACTTAAGTCCTAGACACTTACACAACCATTTAACTCATGGATTATGAGTCTATGGATACTATAGATAGTGAATATGAGAGTTTAACAAACTCCTTTTTGTGGTTTGGTAAAGAGTTACCATGAATGAATGCTTATTTCCAACATAGCTATTGTTCGTAATAAGGCTTTGGCATTAGGGTAAACTATACATCGGTAGGCTTCGTTGTGTTCCCATGTAGTTGTATCTATTTACTTGTTTCACATGTGTAGTAAACACTTTTATATCAATTGTTTAATGAAGTTGCAAACTTGCGAGCTAGCATCCTGTTTGGTTGAACCTTTAAGCATCATGATTATTAGGAAACAAGTAAGCTGCCAGAAAGACATGTCAACCTAGGAGTACATGAGGAGATTTCTCAAAATAGTCTTTTTGTAATAGGCCATATATTGAAAATCTCCAAGTGATGTACTTAAACAAAAAGAATGTAATACCTTGCTAGTATTATGTAATGCTTATTTGTTTAATGTGCTCTACATATGCAGTTTTATCATTCACACACTCCTTATGTTTCCACTTCAACGGAGCGTGACTATGTTGGTGGTGGGTGGATGTGCGAAGGTAATAGAATAAGAGAGTAGGGGTTAGGGTTAAATTTTTCAAACATATATATAATAAATGTAATATTAAATTTTATTTTAAAGTGGTTATTGTATAGCCACTTAATAGAAATTGTTAAGACCTTTCCCACCTAAGGACAAAACTATTATAATTTGATATACTCAGTTTAAAAACTTAAAATAAATGATACTTAGGGACTGAATATAAAAACGTATGTTACCACAAAGGACCATCCCCAATATACTCTTCCAACATTCATCATCCTTTTGTTTACGTCTCCACATAAATGTTTTCTAAATCGAGTCTTGTAGATTATTCGCTACATCCACTATCCATTATAATGCATAGATTTAAGTGTACTAGTTATAAATGATACTTAAACTTTATATTTTAAGAATATTTTATTAAAATGTTTTACTAGAATATTATATAAAAGGATATTATGATTATAAGATAATTTTCAATGACCATTTATATATAATGATGGATGATGTGCATCCTCTACATCCCTACCATCTCAAAACTCTCCCTCTTTTACATTAGCACCTTGACATATTTCTTTATCCTTTCTTCCATCTATATGCACACATGAAATGAAATTTTTTTCATCAATGCCGTTTTAAAACCCTTTTTCAATCAACTAATTCAAATGAATTAAAAGTAATAAAAAGTAAAACTTACATAAAATTATAGGAAATACATTTAAAAAACATTTAATTAATTTAAAAAATACAAGAGTAAACAAAAACATAAAAAATACTACTAACGGTCTAATTAGATATGCGAGTGTTTGTAATATGTTCCAACAGATCTGGTCTAAGGACATTATAGGTGTATCGAAATTTGAGTTTTTTGAAAATATCATCATCAATTCTTCATTGGTGAGAGGATTGATCACATGTTTAAGACATATCTCGGCACCTTGATCTTTTAAAATCATATGGTGTAATATAATGCAAGCATACACTATATTTATAAAATTAGATGGATACATTACCTTTAGGGAGTTGAAGTATTAATTACCCATTAAGGGGCTGTTTGGCAGCCTCTTAATCAGCCTCTTAATGTTTCAGATGCTGAATGATTCAGCACTTAATGGTTCAGACTGTTTGTTTCGCGAGCAAATGTCTGAATGGTTAAGACATTTGCCTTTGAATGGTTAAGCATTATACTAATGCTGAATGGTTAAGAGGTCTAATGCTGAATGGTTAAGACCTCTTATCTGAATTGGTCAGACATTTGCCTTTGAATAGTTAAACAATACACTAGCTGTTAATGGTTCAGACCTTTTAATGATTCAGCACTTAATGGTTCAGACCTCTTATTGGTTCAACACTTAATCATTCAGATACTGTCAAACAGCCCCTAAGTTTTTAAGACACCAAGAGCTTGTCTCATGTCAGTTCGTGCCACCTTTTGTGCTTCCTTGAACCTTTTATGTGTTCATTTTCCCGGAAAGCGTACACTTTCACAAAAGTTTCCCAACTGAGGTACATACCATTAGATTGATAAAACCCATGTATGGATTATAATGTGTTTACCTTAGATGGAGAGTAGGGTGCCGATCCATGCACAACCTTATTGGATAGTGACAATTGATGGAGGAAATTAAGGTTGTTAATTGATCCTACATAACCAAGAATGCATGCCTAAAGCATAAATTATGGGAGGCTATCACTTCAACCATAACCGTCAGGTATTTGTGGTCACTTCTCATGTATTGACCTTGTGATGCCGTTGCACATCCTCCAAGCCTAATTTGTACAATCAATGGTTACCTAACATTTTAGTAAATCCATGTCAAGTTTCTTTGATACAAGTTGAAAAAATAAATTGGGCAACTTCCAATCACAAGATCACCACTCTATATTACTCTACAATAACTCATTTGGGAACGTTAGTGGCTACAGTGCCACCGACTAGATACTTTAGTAATTTGAGCTAGGGTGACATGTCCTTCCAATTTAATTCTCTGTAGCTTCCAGATTAGTTTCTCGACTGCATGTACCACTGGCGGCCACCACCACCGCCGTCGCCTACCGGTTTAGATCATTGACTAGAAAAACAAGTAGAAACTAATGTGGACGGAATTCGTTTAACCCACCCATCACCGGAGATGGCTAGGCGGCTGGATGTAGGTTGCTGAACATACACTTTTCAATCGTGGCTATGAGAACGAAAACGAAGCACTAAAAACATAGATCTAAGGCTAAAATGAGGATCTGAAGACCGATGAGAATGAGGATCTGATGATGGAAGTGAGGTTATGACCGATGATGACGAGGACCTTAAGACAAGATAGCAATGTTGGTAGTGGTTGAAGATGATGGCGATGTCGTCCGAGGTTAGGCGAATGTAGTTGCAGGAATGGATATTGCAGAAGAGGAAGTGGGTGTGTTTGTGTAAAAGAAACTTAAAGAAAAGTCATGCGACGAAACTTGAAAAAAAATTAATTGAACATTACAGATTTGAAAAAAAAACATTTTATTGCAATTTACTTTTTAGGTTCATCATAAATCACAGCAATTAAACTGTACAGTACATCATTGTGTTTTAGTGTGTTTTCTTATAAATAAATACTAGCTTAGTTCCCGTGTAATACACGGATTGAACAAATAAAATATTAAAGTATTATTAAGAAAAATTTATGTATGATAAAATCATGTTTGAAAATAAAATATGATTATAAGTATGTATAAATATATACTTTAAGTAAATAAACAATAATGTATTTTTCTTAAACTTTTATTTTATAAAAAATTATGATTTTTAAATATATTGTTTTAGGAACAATGATTTTTTTAAAACAAAATTCGTTGTATTTTATATTTTATAATTTTTTTAAAAGTGTATTTTTAATAAAAAATAGTTCTTAAATTTTTTTAATTTGAAAATAGTATGAGTAATATTATTAGTTTTCAATATTATTATTAATAATATAGAGAAATAAAAAAATAAGTATAATGAGATCTATAATTGTTTCACGCTTACTTTAGTTTTTTTATATATAGATAGATAAGCTAAATAATCATTAAATAAACGGATTAAATTTTAATATAAAATATATATGTAAAATTAACATGAATAATTATAGTATAATATTTTAATGTAGTATATAATTAAAATTATATATAGGTAATAGTTTAAAAAATAAAATAATTATATCATTTTTTAACTCACTTATGTAAATAGTTTTATTTTTAAACATTTGTTTTAAGATTTTTTTATACAAAATATTTTTTTTATAAAAATCTTATTTTTAAAAAAATATGATTTGTAGTTATTCCGCTTGTTTTAATAGGATTGTTTTAAAATATTTCACCTGTTTATAATTTTTTTAAAAACAAAAAGATTTTAAAATATTTTGTTTAAAAATATTTAATGATTTAGAAAATTTCATATTATATAAACTTTAGTTTTTTGTTATTTTTAAATTTCTTCATAAAATCTATTTAAGAAAAAGATAGTTTGACTTAAAAAAATAAATAAGAGAGATAAACATAGTAATTATAAAATTTATTTTTAATAAGAGAGAGAAATTTGTATGAGAATTTAAATTATCATAACACCCTTTGGAGGGAAAATTAATGTGTGAATCTCTAAAAAAATAACAAGTGGTAAAAACATGAATTAAGAGAATGACAAGTGGCAAAAGAAACCTTACTTTATTAGAGGTTATAGATACTTACTTATGTTTGAGTGCTCATTATATGAAATCTTATTTAGCTGACATAAATATATTTTAAAAACTCTATATCTTTTTATTGAGATATTTTTGACAATAAGTTTCATATTCTTAAAATCATGAAATTAATCATTATAAAGTTTAAATGCATTCTTTCATGGAAATGACATATTATTTTATGTTAATTATAGATGTTAGTAATCATGAAAACTAGGCGTGGGATGTTAACCAGTGTGTAATGAGACTTCATCATCTTGGTTAGTAGACATGTTAATAGTAGACATGTGAATGGGAGATTGAGGAGTTGAATATTATGGTGTGGGATGTGAACTAATTCGTAATGAGACTTCTTTCTTAGAAGTTGTCTTAGTTATATCGGTATCCTTTTGGTTTCTCAATGGAGTGTTGGGATTCCGAGTGAGGGCTTGTAGTTTGGGTGCGGGTCTGCTTAGAAGAAAGGAGAGAAAACTTCTTCTTTGAGATTTGTCTAGGTGTGGCTGACACCTATGACATGACTGGGACCCTAGTTTCCAGTCCTGTCTTTTTAAAGGAGGTGATTTGGGGGTCTGCATCCTTTCAGCAGAAGATGTAGGGGTTTGCTTTTATTTGTGAGATTTAGGCTTTGATGTAGAGGATGTGGGATCAGTAATGGTGGGTGTTTCCATGCTGCCAACCTAAGGCTCAATGACCTCAAGCATATGATCAAACATGAAAGTTACCTTCCTAGAAAAAGATTTCAGAGTTGAAGTTTAAAAATATTGCCTTGTTAAAAGTTCCTAAAGCATGAATAACTCCACTAAGTTTAAGTTTACCTCCTAGTTCTTCTTGTAAAATCAGTTTATGATTCCAGGGTACACTAAAAACTTATATTTTGCAGCAACAGTTACGTTTTATAGAGATGAAAAATGAAGTTTGAAAAATCATAACTCCGCTGTTTGACTAGACCATAGATAGCCTCTGCTAGATCTAATGGTTCTTGATCCCATCCTCCCGACTTGTTGGAAAGACAGTGTAGGAAGATATGAAGGATGAATCTCTAATTATGTGTAATACCCAGAATAAAAAGTCAAAGGGGTTAAAAGTAATAGATTGTAGAGCAGGGGCTGCTCTTGTTATTTCACCGAATATAAGTGTAGGAAAAAAAAGAATAAAGTGCGAAAGATGCAAAAGCCACGTTTTAGGGCTTAAATCATCTCATCTCCTCAATCACCATTTGTCATCTTCATCTCCACACTTCTCAAGATCAAAAGCCACATTTCAAACCTATGAGAAACACTTGGGAACCCTCAAATCCAGCTGCAGACCATCGAGTTTGTCTTAAAAACATCAAAAATGTTAACCTTTATCATCAATTGAAGCTTTTTCTTGTGTAAGGCCCGGTTCCCGGAGACCTCACAGTTGGACAATCATAGCATTATTATATAAAACAATACATATTTTATAAAATGTTGCAGCAAAATTAAGTTAACAAAAACCATTCATGTATATAATTAATGTTGCAAAGTAATACATTGTTATAAGTTAGAGTTACAAAATAGTCAATTAGTTGCATTACAGTACAATAAAATCATTAAGCATGAACGGATTGCAAGCCTTGTACTGCTGAGTAGCTTCACCCGCGTGCCATCCTCAGCAACGAATTACCTGTCAAATGAAAATGCATAAAAGTCAGCATTGCTGAGTGAGTTCTAGTTTTAAAGCGTTTAAAATACCTTTTGGACCATCCCACTTGTGTTTATTTTCTAGTACACTCGCCACCACTGGTACACTAGCCACCATACCCTGTTTTGGCAGTTTACCTTGCTCCACTACCTGATCGGTCAACTTGTGAGCCAACTGAATTGCTTGCTGAATTGTAATGGGGTTGGGGGCAGTGACCATGCTTTGGATTTCGGGAACCAAACCATGCAGATATAACTCTATCCTTTGGTGCATCAGGGTCACCATCCCGGGGCACAATGTTGCCAGCTCGTGAGACCTGGTAGTGTAGGCCTCAATCTCAGAACCTTGCATCTTCAGTTGCCACAACTCCATCTCTAGTTTTTGCATCTCATGACGAGGGCAATACTCCTTGGTCATCATTGTCTTGAACTCATCCTAGGGTAGGTCATTTGCCATTGCTTGACCCAACATTTTCACTTCGGCATTCTACCAAGACAGTGCTGCGCCTTTAAGTGTTCCAGTTGCATATTTCACCTGATCAGCTGGCGGACAGTTGCATTTGGTGAAGACAAATTCAGTCTTCTTAAACCACCTTACTAGTCCTACAGCCCCTTCAGCTCCACTGTAGGTGTGAGGCTTGCAATCCATGAAGGATTTATAGGTACAAGGTGGGGATCATGTTTCAACAAATCAAAATTGTTTAGTCTAATGGTTTAAACAAGCAACTAGAGTGTTTGTTAAGGTCACTTGTATCATTTACCTGCTGGCTGTGCAGCGGGCACTTGTGCAGCATGCACTACAACCACTGCCGCCTGCACATGCTCATTGATCAGAGCAGCCAGTTCCGCGGGGTCATGTTAACCGCTCCAACGTCACCCCCACGTCCGGCGCAACGTCCAGCTCCACGTCCATGACCATGTCCTCTACCACCGACTTCCATTTTCACTTTACAGTCCAGTAAATAGCAAGAAAATAAACCAGTTCGTCAACCACAACATTTATAACCAAAATAATAACGAAAGATAAATAAATTGTAACCATTTCACAAAATATTCAATCAATGTTAAAAATTTTAGTTTTTCAGTTGGGTGGGAAACAACCCTTCCCACATAGGTTTCAAAAGCAAACGCTGCATAGTCTAAGTCAAATGAAAGTAAGTATCAGTCTAGGACATCGGATCCATCACTGTCTTCCTCCATCTCTCCAGGCTCTTCCTCGTCCGAGGCTTCTTCCGGTTCTTCTTCAGGCTCTTCTTCTTGTTCAGACTCCGCCTTAAGTTCCATAGCTATGTGCATTGCCGCGAACTGTGCCTCCACGTCAGCAAGTCTCACCCCATGATCATGTATGGTGTCGTCTATAGCCTCTGATCGGTGGATCGTCCAAGTCATGTTATCAGTCAAAGTGCATTGATATTGATAGCACTTATATTATAGGTACTTCACCTCTGCCACTTCTTTCTTTGTCTCTCGCATCTGATGTTGTAGTTCAACGACTGACCCAGTAAGCCACAGAGTGCCTAGTTTCTCTATGTCGAAGGCAGCAACTAAAGCTGCAATCACCTGCTCGGTAGATTGTTTTATCGGAGGGAGGGAATGTGTAGATTGCTCAGAACTGTTCCTAGTCCTTGGTCACTTAGTCAGCATGCGCTCCTTATACATCATGTGGTCCACATAATCAGGATAAAAACTCCAATCCTGTGGGGCATCGCGTTCCATCAGCATAAATGGTTGATCCCAATTCATCTCTCCAGGATGGTAGTCAAGTTGAGGCCACTCATGTGTTCGTTAGGGTACAGGAGGACGAGGAGGGGAACCTGCTGGCCTCTTACCCGCAGCTCGTGAGGATGATGCCATACTGCAGGGTACATGATGTGTATGCCAATAAGTATACAGTAAGGCAATAAGCAACTAGTAACTAACTAACTGTGTGTGGTTATAGACTAGTGTGTCTGCAACCTAGTTCCCTATAACCAATGGCTCTAATACCAATCTGTCACCCCCTCAAAATCCACGTGCGGGATTTTACCGCGAGGCGTGTGATCAAACAAGGATCCCAATCATTATTTACTCAGAACGACACTATATGTAACTGTTGGACCAAAAGAACCAATGAGCCAGATCAGAAAAACCTTTAAGTCCTACAGACATCACAACAACTGCTGAAGACTTCATCAGCTGATGATGACAAAGACTGAAGACTTCATCAGCTAAAGTATAAATACTGAAGACATTAGCTGAAGTACAAAGTCTGAAGACATCAGCTGAAGTATAAAGACTAAAGACATCAGATGAAGTACAAAGACTGAAGACATCAGCTGAAGTACAAAGTCTGAAGACATCAGCTGAAGTACAAAGACTGAAGACATCAGCTGAAGTACAAAGACTAAAAACAACAATTGAAGACATCAGCTGATGACAACAACTGAAGACATCAGCTGATGACAACAACTAAAGTTCAAGTCTGAAGTCAAGTACTGAAGCCTTCAGAGTTTGT
>BJCO01827158.1:0-17588 GCA_018326465.1 Flaveria floridana | reverse complement strand
GTGTTTGCTAAGCTTGTTATTGGGTATAACCCGACTTGGATCATTACGTACTAACCACATCAATATTCTACGTGTCTTGGGCACATTGATTGGTTGACCCACAATATCTATACTAGATATAATACTTTAATATATGAACATTATGGGTCTCTTTTATTTCCTGAAATAAAACCACTTGGACTCACCAACTTTTTAGTTGACACTTTTTCTTTTTGAGCATGTTTCAGGTAACCTTTGACGGATGCCTAGCTTGTTTAGAGGATGCTTGGACGACTTAGTAACCTGACCTCATGGCATTATGGACTTTGCTTAAAACTTTTGAACAATTTGTTATGAATGATACTATAATTATGTACTTTTGACATGAAACAATTGATGTAACCGGGCTAAGCCTTTTAGTCCCGGATTTCATTTTAGTTGTTGTAATGCCATGTGATTTTTCTCTACTTGTGTGCTCTTGTGATGGTTTGTTTCCGATGCCATACCCGTTGCTAGTCTGTGACGTCCCACCCTCCTTGGGCCCGGGGTGTGACAATCAGTACATGAGATGGTAGAGAAAACCAAATCAGATGATCTGATGGTGAAGGCCATATTTTTGATTGACCACGAATATGATCCTGATGAGGTATTCAGGTTGACTTATGAGGGGATGATAGCAGAAGAAGAAAAGCTAAACAAACTGCTAGACCATACACATGAGACTGAGTATGATAAGACTCATTCACCCAAAGCTCCAGTGGCCAAATTCTCTTCAAAGGCTAAGCAGACTGCAACTCCTCAACCACTGCATCCTGATCCCTACAGCATGACTGATAGGGAAATGAAGGACTATCTGTCTGATCAAGGATTCACTACGAGAAAACTAAGCAATATGAAGACAAATTCCCTAAGGGCTGCTATCCTTAGGATGATCAATGAGAAGAAAGAAAGGCTGAAGAAACTAGAAGAAGAAATAATCAGACAAAAGTCTAAATCCGGAGTTTCAGCACAAGACATGCAGCTCACCCATAGAGTTCAAGACTCTTTGGCACCTATTTTGCATAGATATCCTGAGTAGTTAATTGAATCTTCACAGTTAGAGCTTCATGAAGGGCTCACCTGTAAGGCCCCGTTCCCGGGCGCCTCACAGTTGGTTATTCATCGCACGTAAAACATACATTTATTCAAAACATCACAGCGGACATTAATTAAAACCATTTTATATACTAATGACAACTTTTGAAAAGTAATAAAATACAGTTAACTGTTACAAAATATCATAATTGCATTACATCATAAAAAAGTCATTATTATACTAATGGATGTCATCCCAAAAATAAGCCAAGTAGCTGCCCCGTGCCATCCTCAGCAGCTCTTACCTGCCAACTGAAAATACATAAAAGTCAGCGTTGCTGAGTGGGTTCGAGTAATATACTAAAGTACCTTACTTTCGTTAAAACCTTTCTTTACTTTCATACGCGATCATGCATCATACGTATAGATAGAAAATATTATTTTTAACTTTCATTATCATTCATTTTCCATCACTATCATATTCATACATTCTTTCATTTCATACTTTTCATTAACGTTCTCTTCCGTACACATTCTTTTATTACATACTTTACATTATCTCTTACTTTAGTTCTCATTCTTTCGTAAAGTACTTTACATCATTTTTTTTACTTTCTTACCTTCTTTCTTTCTTTCATACGTTATGTCATTCTTTTACTTTTGTACGGATCGATGACAATACCCCAAACATTACGCACGAAGTTGATACTGGGCATGTGGTAACTAAACCACGAATATTGTGCACGAAGCTGACACAGTCACCTAGGGCAAGTCATCTCTCCCATTCATTCAAACCAGTTGGTAATACCCGAACAATGTGCACGAAGCTGATGCTGGGCCTGCGGTAATTAAACCATGAACATTGTGTACGAAGCTGACCTAGTCACTTAGGGCATACCAAAGGGCCTTGTCAATTTCAATGATTGACCCTGTGTGCATCCTTTGGGGTAGCTAACCCGCATCAAAGTTGAGCTAACGATGACATGGTCGTGCACCTCCTTTCTATTTTCTTGCAAGCCATTCTTTCGTTCATTACGTTTTACTTTTCATCATTGTTATCTTTCACTTCGTTATGTTATTCTTTACATTCTTTCATTCATTTGTCATACTACATAAAGTAATAACATAATATTTAACGTATTTTATAACACAAAATAAATACGTATGAATACCACTAAACGATAACACATTATACATACTATACATCAATCATACATTCCAAAACCCTAAACCATCCCATAATCATGCTTAAAAATTGTAATCATAGCCCATCAGTCAAATCAAGTCAAACCCTAAAATCCTAGGTCTTCCTAAAATTTCAGAAATAATTCTAAGTGTTTTGGCGCATGGGCACTATTTGGGCGTTTCTCCCCTGTTCAGGCGTTTTGCCACTATGCGGGTGTCTAACTTATACTTAACATCTATACTTAGGCGTATGGCCCTTTTTGGGCGGTTGGGCACTATTTAGGCGCATGGACCAACACTTAGTTCATTCTAGGCAAATCCCAGACACATGGTTATTATTCAGGCGCATGGGCCTGACTTAGGCACATGGACACTTAGGCGGTTGGGCACTATTTAGGCGTTTGGGTTTCTAGGCGGTTGGGCACACTTAGGCAATTTGACCGTTGGGCGCATGGGCCACTGTTTAGGCGCATGGGCTATCAACTTGTACATATTCAACAATAATCAGTCCCAATCCAACATATATCATGATCTAACACTAACATTCTAAGCATCATATGATGAACATAACTTTAAATTAAACCCAAACTTACACCCACCCACATACATATTCATACATACACATACGGGTGTAAAACACATTGTTGTACAAATATTCTTACACGTATTTCCAGCCCCAAAAATTGTTTAAAAAATGTAAAAAGGGGGTCCTAGAAACTCACCTTATGCAACTTTCGTGTATGACTTCCTCAAAACCCAAATGCAATAAGTTCAAACACCTAAAAACTCACAAAAAACACACAACCGAACATACAAACACATGTAAGCATGTAACCGGGGCTAAGTCTAGCCAAGAACACCTTAAAAACACAAATTCTTACCTTAAATTTCGAGTTCTTCTTCTTCTTTCTAGAATCCGAATTTTCTGCTCTTTCTCTCTCTAAAAACCGAATGAGAGTTGGTGTGCAAGCTAGAGTGGGCGGCCATGCCCACTTTTGTACCAACTTTTTATACTTTTTGTCACTTTGACACTTTTAACCCCTCTACTTGGGTTTAATTACATTTTTCTCCTTTTTATTCGCGTTTATTATTTTTTTCTCATTTATAAAAATATCCGGGTGTTACAAGTCCACCCCCCTTATATAGGTTTCATCCCCGAAACCTGTTATTCCTCAAACAGATGAGGGTAATGCTACCTCATCTCTCCTTCAGTCTCCCACGTAGACTCGGATCCCTTCCTGTACTTCCACTGTACACGCATAAGAGGAACCAATTTATTTCTTAACCTTTTTTCTTTACGATTAATGATCGCCACTGATTGCTCCACATAATTGAGCCGTTCATCTACTTTTATATCTTCCAGTGGTACCACCATATCCTCGTCTGCCAAGCACTTCCACAAATGAGATACGTGGAATGTCCTTCCACTTAACTTATCAGGTAGTTCTAACCTACATGCCACCTCTCCTACCCGAGCAATGATTCGGAAAGGCCCTATATATCTCGGGCTCAACTTTCCCCGCTTTCTGAACCGAATGATACCCTTCCAAGGTGAGACTTGTAACATAACCCTATCACCCACCTGGAACTCAATCGGTCTACGTCTCTTATCAGCATACGACTTCTTTCTATCTTTAGTTGCCTTCATAAAGGCTTTGATCTTTTCTAGCTTCTTAGTCATAGCCTCGATCATCTCAATACTTCCGAACTCTTTCTGACCAATATCACCCCAACAAATGGGTGTCCTACATCTCCTACCATATAGCATCTCGTATGGTGGCATGCCAATGCTGGCATGATAACTGTTGTTATATGAGAACTCAGCTAAAGGTAAGTGGTCATCCCAACCTCCTCTAAAATCAAACATGCACGCTCGAAGCATGTCCTCGAGTGTCAGGATCGTCCTCTCAGGCTGACCGTCCGTCTGAGGATGATAAGCCGTGCTAATATGTAGCCTCATCCCCATCGCATTGTGAAATTTCTTCCAAAACTTAGATGTAAACCGAGTGTCACGATCAGATACAATCGACACTTGTACACCATGACGAGCTACAATCTCCTTGATAAATAGATCCGCGAGTCTCTCAGAGGAATACGTCTCTCAGATCGGTAGGAAGTGGGCACTCTTCATCAAACAATCAACTATCACCCATATGGCATCATACCCTCTCGGGGTATGTGATAACTTCATAATAAAGTCCATGGTGATATGCTCCTACTTCCACTCGGGTATATCCAACGGTTGGATTTACCCGTACGGCTTCTGATGTTTTGCCTTTACTTGTAAACAAGTCAGACACTTACTCACATATTCTGCTACATCGCACTTCATACCCGACCACCAGTAATCTTTCTTCATGTCGTGGTACATCTTGGTAGCACCGGGATGAATGGAGTATCGAGTCTTATGAGCCTCGTTCATGATCATTCCACGCAGATCTCCATAACAAGGGATCCACATCCGTCCAGATCGGGTTCTAACACCAAGAGTGTTTTCACCCAGTTCCGCGACTAGACCTTTCATCCTTTCAGAGTTAAGACGATATTCTTTCAAAGCCTTATCTTGAAACTCCTTGACCTATGTCATCACAACAGAGGTCATAATCAACTGATATGCCTTCACCCGAATCAGCTCGGGTCTCTCCTTTCGGCTAAGGGCATCTGCCACCACGTTGGCCTTGCCCAGATGGTAATGGATCTCGCAATCATAATCCTTTATAAGCTCCAACCATCGCCTCTGCCTCATATTCAAATCTTTCTGCTCGAAGAAGTACTTCAAGCTCTTATGGTCTGTGAAAATGGTGCACTTCGTCCCGTATAAGTAGTGCCTCCATAGCTTCAATACGAAAACCACCGCAACTAGCTCTAGATCGTGCGTGGGATAGTTGACTTCGTGGGTCTTCAGCTGTCGGAATGCGTTGGCTATCACCCTTCCGCGTTGCATCAACACGAAACCTAGCCTCGAATAAGATGCATCCGAATACACCACTAAGTCCTCACTCCCTTCGGGTAATGTCAAGACAGGAGCTTGCGTCAACCTCGTCTTTGACTCTTCAAATGTATCCTCATGTTCTCGAACCCACACGAACTTCACATCCTTGTGAGTCAACTTTGTCAAAGGTGAGGCTATCTTGGAAAAGTCTTGGATGAATCTTCGATAATATACATCCAACTGCAAGAAGCTACGGATCTCGGATGGCATCTTTGGAAACTTCCATTGTATCACCGCCTCCACCTTTACCGGGTCTACCATAATCCCCTCGGGATTTACCACGTGACCCAAGACCTAAACTTCACATAACCAGAACGCGCACTTGGAGAACTTAGCATACCACTTCTCCTTTCTTAATGTCTCCAACACCTCCCGAATGTGACCGGCATGCTCTTCTTTACTCCTCAAATAAATCAGGATGTCATCGCTAAACACAATCACTGATTTATCTAACATCGGCCGACACACTCGATTCATCAAGTCCATAAAAGCAGCTGGCGCATTGGTTAAACCAAAAGACATAACTAGAAACTCTTAGTGTCCATAACGCCTGCGAAAAGCTGTCTTAGGGATATCTTGCTCCTTCACCTTCAGCTGATGGTAACTAGTTTGAAGATCTATTCTTGAGAACCAACTGGCACCTTGAAGCTGATCAAACAAGTCATCAATCCTCGGTAATGGATACGGATTCTTCACCGTCAACTTGTTCAACTCACGGTAGTCGATACACATTCTCATACTACCATCCTTCTTCTTCACGAACAAGACCGAAGCACCCTAAGGAGAGATACTCGGTCTAATGAAACCCTTATCAAGCAACTCTTGTAGTTTCTCGATCAATTCCTTCTCTGAGGGAGCCAAACGATACGGTGCCTTAGCGACGGCTGAGCACCGGGTATCAAGTTAATTTGAAACTTAATTTCGCGGTCTGATGGCACACCTGATAAATAATCTGGGAACAGAGCGGGAAAGTCACACACCACCGGTACATTAGAAAATTGTGGTGTAGACGTCTCTACATCCTTCAGGTAATCCAAATAAGCACTACATCCCTGTCTCATGCACTTTCCTGCAACCGCCATCAAAATCACCTTCAGAATCGTCATAACTCGATCACCGTATATCGTCACCGAACTTCCGTCAGGCGCTGTTAATCTAACCCTCTTCTTGCGACACACAATGTTTGCCTCATAGTCCGCTAACCAATCCATTCCTAGGACTACATCAAACCCTCCTAAGGTCATCACAAACAGTCTAGCAGGAAACTTATGACCTTCTAGTTCTATGTCACAACCCTCAATCAAGTCAGAAATCCTTGTACACTTACCTATGGTAGTTTCTACATCAAAGGGCTCATCAATACATCTACTACTAACAGGTAATTTAGCACAGAAAGCAGCAGAAATAAAATTCCTACTAGCACCAGAATCAAATAACACAGAAGCAAGAGTTTGATTTACTAGAAACGTACCTGACAAAACATCAGGGTCCGTCCTATCCTCCTTCTTGGTCATTGTGAATGCTCTGGCGCTTTCCCTTTGCTCCTCAGTTCCAGTCTTCTTCCCTTCTCCGAAAGTCCCTGCCCTCGGCTTGTTGCACTCCTTGCTCAGGTGGCCTACTTCACTACAGTTGAACCAGCTCGCTGCTCTACAATCTCTAGAGATGTGGCCGGGCTTCCCGTACTTGAAACAAACATTTAGTCCCAGCCTGCACTCACCAGCGTGATCCTTCCCACACTTACCGCACTTCTTTACTCTCGAGCCTGTGGCAACAACCCGTCGATCATCCACCCTCGCCTTCTTGTTATTTGGGGTAAAGCCGCCACGCCCAAACCGTTTCCTATTCCAGTTCCAGTCATCACCACCTGTCTTCTTCCCTTCAACCACCATAACCTCCCTCTCATCGTACAATCTTCCAGCTAAATCAACCACCGACCTAAACGTACTCGGTCGGGCGGCGATCATGTGCCTACGGATATCCGCCGACAAGCCCTGGATGTATATTTTGATCTTTCGTGACAGGGACGTCACCTGATCCGGCACAAGCCGTGCCATTTCGTTGAACTTGGTGGTATATTGTTGATGTGTCATGGTTCCTGCCTCCAGCTACAGGAATTCCCTCTCCACCTTATCCAACTCCCAATGAGGATAGAACTCCTCGATCACCAACTTCTTTAGTTCGCTCCACCTCATCCTGCCGATTGCCCTACTACCCTCAGCTTGGACAATATTGTCCTACCAACATAGAGCCGAGTCCACAAATGAATGAGTGGCGAACTTCACCTTCTTGTCTTCCCAGCACTCGCTGATTTCAAGGACAACCCCCATCTCTCTCACCCATCGGTGAGCAGCAGCAGCAGTGCCATTACCATCAAAGGTAGGGGGTTTGCATCTTTGAAATGCCCTATAGTTACAGCCTCATGTTGCCTCTGGCACAGGCTCTTCTTCCTCATCTTCCTCATCAGTAGGGATAACCGTCTCGGTCTCGGGTTGTTCTCTCCCTCCCGAGGACCTGTTCCTATCCTTCCTCTCTCCTTCCCTAACAACTTTAATCACTTCGGTCACCACAGACGACAAGATTGTCTGCATGACCTGATGAACCTCCTCTACCATAGCCTCTTTCACCAAGGCTCTCAAATTAGGTCTCTCATCACCTCCTTCCAGATGAGGGGTCTCAGGATCCTCATGGGTCACATTTTCAACCCTGTGCCTTCCCCTTGTGACCCGTGGTCCAGCACCACGTCCGCCACGTACTCCGCCTCGTGAATCCTTAGAAGATCTACCTCCAGCCATCTTCTAACACACTATAAGATTCAAACACTAACACGGTCATTCAAGTTAATAGCTCGAATTATGTCAAGTATAGTAAGTCCCTAATTACTGTGGCCAGTTGTGATTAGCCACTTACTTTACTCTTCATACCCCAAGCATTTCCTATCCTGACTACATCAGTATCTATCTACGAAGGGCAAACAGATCAAATAACATGCGCACATAATACCGGTTAACATTTAAGAAAATACCTGATGGCGCGTAGCTACTTGGACTGCCATCCCTTCCCTTTGTCCCATTCTCTGTTTAAGTTTAGGTTTCTTTTGAAAATATTTACCCATTTCACTTAAACTTTGTCTCTAATACCAACTTGTAAGGCCCCGTTCCCAGGCACCTCATAGTTGGTCATTCATCGCATGTAAAACATACATTTATTCAAAACATCGTAGCGGAAATTAATTAAAACCATTTTATATACTAATGACAACTTTTGCAAAGTAATACAATACAGTTAGCTGTTACAAAATATCATAATTGCATTACATCACAAAAACATCATTGTTATACTAATGGATGCCATCCTAAAAATAAGCCAAGTAGCATCCCCGTGCCATCCTAAGCAACTCTTACCTGCCAACTGGAAAATACGTAAATGTCAGCTTTGCTGAGTGAGTTCTAATTTTATAAATAAAATACCTTACTTCCGTTAAAACCTTTCTTTACTTTCATACGCGATCATGCATCATACATACAGATAGAAAATATTATTTTTAACTTTCATTATCATTCATTTTCCATCACTATCATATTCATACATTCTTTCATTTCATGCTTTTCATTAACATTCTCTTCCGTACACATTCTTTTATTACATACTTTACATTATCTCTTACTTTCGTTCTCATTCTTTCGTAACATCCTTTACATCATTCTTTTACTTTCTTTCTTTCTTTCTTTCTTTTGTACGGATCGATGACAATACCCCGAACATTGTGCACAAAGTTGATACCGGGCATGTGGTAATTAAACCATAAACATTGTGCATGAAGCTGACCCAGTCACCTATGGCAAGTCATCTCTCCCATTCATTCAAACCAATTGGTAATACCCCGAACATTATGCACGAAGCTGATGCTAGGCCTGTGGTAATTAAACCACGAACATTTTGCATGAAGCTCACGCAGTCACCTAGAGCATACCAAAGGGCCTTGTCAATCTCAATGATTGACCCTGTGTGCATCCTTTGGGGTAGGTAACCCGCACCAAAGTTGAGCTAACGATAACATGGTTGTGCACCTCCTTTCTATTTGCTTGCAAGCCATTCTTTCGTTCATTACGTTTTACTTTTCATCATTGTTATCTTTCACTTCATTATGTTATTATTTATGTTCTTTCATTCATTTGTCATACTATGTAAAGTAATAACATAATATTTAACTTATTTTATAACACAAAATAAATACACATGAATACCATTAAACGATAGCACATTATACATACTATACATCAATCATACATTCCATAACTCTAAACCATCCCATAATCATGCTTAAAATGGGTAATTATAGCCCATCAGTCAAATCAGGTAAAACCCTAAAATCCTGGGTCTTCCTAAAATTTCAGAAATAATTCTAAGTGTTTGGGCGCATGGGCACTATTTGAGCGTTTCTGCCCTGTTCAGGCGTTTTGCCACTATGTGGGCGTTTGACTTATACTTAACATCTATACTTAGGCGTATGGCCCTTTTTAGGTGGTTGGGAACTATTTAGGCACATGGCCCAACACTTAGTTCATTCTGGGCAAATCTTAGACGCATGGTTACTATTCAGGCGCATGGGCCTGACTTAGGCACATGGACACTTAGGCGGTTGGGCACTATTTAGGCGTTTGGGTTTCTGGGCGGTTGGGCACACTTAGGCAATTCGACCGTTGGGTGCCTGGGCCACTGTTTAGGCGCATGGGCAACCAACTTGTACATATTCAACAATAATCAGTCCCAATCCAACGTATATCATGATCTAAACTTAACACTAACATTCTAAGCATCATATCATGAACATAACTACAAATTAAACCCAAACTTACATTCAAAAGATTCACTTTTACGCTTCAAAACTTGTTTTTGACGAAGTCTCCGTGTCAAAGTTTTGACCTTTTTCCATACTGCAGATTAGGGTTCGTAAAAATTCGTAATTTTGAGTCAAGTGTTCAAATAATTCGATTTTTCCCCGCAGCAGTAGCTTCAATTGCACGATTAGCTCAATCGCACGACTGAACTCCATTCGTATAGCTCAATCGCATGACTGGACTCATTTGCACAGTTCATTCGCATGGTTGAGTCATTCCATACAGTTGACCTCATTCGTCCTGTTCATTCGCACGACTGAATCTAATCGCACGATTGAAGTCATTCGCATCCTTCAATCGCACGGTTGACCCAGTCATCTTGTCCAATCACACAAGTCAATATGTCCTGTTCTTAGTTCACCAAGTTTAAAGCAATGGAAGATCAGTTCTCTGCATTCACTGCTGGAAAGGACTCACGTATCCAAAATCTTCTACTTCTGAAAGTGAGATCGGGAACCACAACAAACCACCAAAGCTGTTAACGTTGGATGAATACCCACAGTGGAAACAGTGGTTTAAAATCTACCTGAATAGAGTTGACCCTAATCTGTGGATGTCTATTTGAGACTGGTTATGTGGTGCTAGTCAGTGCTAATCGGGGTAAAGTTGACTTTAGGAGGAATGAGTGAATCCCAGAAGACTATGCATAATGGTGAAAAGAAAGCATATGCCTTGTTGACTCAGTCTATACCTAAGGACGTATTTCATCAGTTTTCTGAGAACAAGCAATCAAAGAAATTATGGGAAGCCTTAGAAAAGAGATATGAAGGCAATGCAACTCTGAAAGCACTGAAGGCAAAAGCTCTTAAGAAGGAATTTGACAATTTCTCACCAATTGGAAAAGAGAGCTTGGACGATATCATTGATAGATTCTATCATCTGATGAGTGACTTGCATACTCATGGCATGACCACCTCTATGGATGATAAAGTCTCTAGCTTTGCTGATAGTCTACCAGACAAATAGGATCCATTTGTGTCTAATCTGAGGCAAAACGACATTCTTGCCACATTAGACATAAATGATTTCATTCTGGAATTAAGGGAGGAAGAGTTGCGTCAGAAATACAAGTCAAAGAAAGGATCTTATGCTCAGAATCCTGCACTATACAACTCAGTTCCAACCTCTGCTACATCAGGCGCGCCGCTTCAAATGGCGTTTGTGTCTAACTCTTCTGCTCCTTCCCAAAGCAGCTGTTCAGGAACCGAAATGTTAGGGTCAACTAGTACCCAATACATTGTTCCTGAGGCAAATACTACAAAGTTAAAGACTGAGAATCTCAGAAATGTGACCGTGGAAGTTGCTAAAGAATATATGGATCTTCTAGCTGCTGTTGTTCAATCTTATGATGGATTAGTTGCTGGTAAGATTTGGAACTGTCATCTTGCTGACGAGGACTACGAGCAAGTTGATAAAACTGAGCTGGAACACACGGATATTATATGGGCCTTGGCTAGTGCTGTTAGAAGAGCCAAGAAGTTTGTCAAGAAGACGGGGTAGAACTTGGTTGCTACTAAAGACACGACATTTGGATTTGACAAAACCAAGGTAACGTGCTTCAACAGTGGAGAGAAAGGGCACTTCAAACGTGAGTGTGTAAAGCCAAATAAGACTAGGAATGGAAATCCTTTTCCCTCATTAAATAGTCAAGATAAGGAGAAGGTTGGAGCATTGTCAAGTAAAGATTCTAAATCTTTGGTTGCTCAAGGTGATGAAGGACAAGACTGGTCCTTCCGATTCGTATCCGAGGGTGAATCTGTTGCATTAGTTGATACCTTGGATGATGGATCTGCAAGTGAGGGAGACATCATAGCTGATCATTCTATTTTAGATATCGAAGAAGCTAGGGATGTTGTTGATCATTTGGTTGAAGAAGAGTTAAGTGCTACAAACTCAGAATCTCAAGTCACTGAAGAGTCTGCCACTGCACTGATGGCTGATTCGTCTGGTTCTACTCAGGTATATTCTAAAGATGAATTATTTGATAGAAGTGCTTGCTCTGAATGTGAAAAATTTATAGAAAGCATTGATTTAAAATTTTCTAGGTTATTAGAACACAATGATAATCTAGTAAATGATTTACAACTCTGCACTGAAGCAAATCGTGTGTTAAAGCAAAATGAGTACAGCTTCAAAGAAAGATAGAACTGTTAGGGAAACAATTAAGGGAAACTGAGGTTGTTGCTTTAAATCAATCTAATGATATTAAGTTCTATTTAAATACTTTAGAAGAAACTAAAAAGGATAAAGCAGTTTTGCAAGTAGAAGTTGAATCTTTAAAAGAAAAACTGCACAATTTGGCAAGTTCTTCACACATAGTTCAAAACTTAGTGAAAGACTGAAATGGCGGGGAAGGTCTGGGTTATAAAGTAGTACCGCCACCACATGATATCCTTTTAAACACTAAATGTAGACCAATCAATAATAACCCGGTAAAGGATCATGTGGTGTCAACTCCTCTTGTCAGTGATCCAGATTCTACGGGTAAACCTGTGAAGTCTGTCACTGAACAGAATAATACTATTTTGGGATCAAAAGATAAGATGCCTGTTGAAGACTTGACTGATAAAATTGAAAAAGTTAACTTAGGGTCAGATTCAAAAACGTCTATTTCAGAACCTAAACAATCTAAGTCAACAAACCCTAAACCAGTAAGTCATTAAAATCTAAATAAAATGAAAGCAAAAGATGTTCCAAATGTCAAAACAATTAATTTTGTTAAAGAAGGTGAAACATCTAAAATGGAAAAGAAATTACATAGCCCCCGACCAAACTCAACCCCACATCAATGCTTTCCTCATACTGTCGAAGGGAGATCCTGCTATAGTTGTGGAAAACGAGGACACATCTCTCCAAATTATCCTTACTATCAGACACCTAAAAAAGAAAATTGAACATTTTAAAGATGAAAAACTGAGATTTTCTAAAATCAGATCTAATACTCCTGCAAAACACTAAAGTCAACACAGACAAGCTAAAAGCAAAGTTATGCCACCTAAGGTTAAATCTAGGATTATTAGTGAACCTAAAGTTCAAACCATAAGCCAGTCGTCTGTTTACCATAAATAGGCCTTACACAAAACTGGTTTATGGAAAGAAAAATCAAGTAATGTGTCTAACAGTGAAGACAAGGAAAAGAAAGATATGCCCTCATCCTCTAAAGGTCAGTGGGTTGAGTTCATGATGTGTGATACCTCTCGGACACCCAAGCCAGTTAAGGCTTGGGTCCCAAACCTGAACTAATCATTTCTACTGTATCTGCAGGGTGTTCGCTACAGCGCTATCACTAATACCCGGATTATTGATAGTGGGCTTCCAGGCACATGACCGAGAATTTGTACCTCCTTTTCAAAGTCAAGCAAATTAAAGGGGGACATGTATCATTCGTTGGGAATAAAGGAGGTTACATCACCATGTAAGGTGAAGTGGGAAACGAGAAAGTGAAGTTTGACAAGGTCAACTATGTTCAGCAACTACAGAACAACTTGTTTTCTGTCTCCCAAATCTGTGATAAGGGTTTCAAGGTTGTGTTTGACAACAAGAGGTGCTACATACTGAAGAAGGAGTATGTCATCCCGGAGGAGCATGTGCTCATGTCAGCTTCAAGTTACAACGACCTGTATGTCTTAGACCTATCAAAAGCCTCCACAACTGAGTCTACTACTCAGTGCTTCTTATCAAATGCAACAGAAAGAGATCCAGTCTCCTAGCACAAGAGAATGGGACATATCAATCCCAGGAAGATGAATCATCTGGTTCAGAACAATCTGGTAGATGGAGTTACAGTCAAGAATTTCCAGCTCCCAGATTTCTGTGTCGCTCGCAAGAAAGGGAAACAGACCAAGAAGTTTCACAAAGCAAAGAAAGTCAATTCTATCGACATTCCTCTCAAGCTTCTACACATGGATCTGTTTGGCCCAGTCAGCACAGAAAGCATAGCCGAGGATTGGTACTGCTTTGTGATGATGGATGATTACTCAAGATTCTCTTGGGTGATGTTTCTGAAATCTAAATTAGAGACCTTTGAATCATTCAAACATCTTGTTACCATGTTGGAGTCTCTCTACAAGCTGAAAGTGAGAAGGATTTGATCAGACAACGGGTCAGAGTTCAAGAATCAGTGGATGAAGGCCTTCTGTCGAGAGAAAGGAGTTGTTCATCAGTATACCTCTGCCTACACTCCACAAATGAATGGTGTTGCTAAAAGGAAGAATCGAAGCTTGATAGAGACAGCAAGGACAATGCTAACTGACTCAAAACTGCCTATTCAATTCTGGAACGAGGCAGTACCTAATGCATGTTACACTCTAAATCGGGTCTTGGTAGTCAAAGGTCATGGAAAAACCTGTTATGAGTTGCTCCAACAACGTAAACCCAATTTAGAGTATCTGGAACCATTTGGTGCGCCCTGCATGCTGCTAAAAAAGAATCTGACTGTGAAGTTCTGCGAGAAGTCAGAAGAAGGTATCTTCCTTGGGTACAGTATACCAGACAAACGAGTTTACAATAACTCAACTGGTCAGGTAGAAGTGTGGTGCAACGTTGATGTACAAAGATACACCACCCCCTGCGGGAAAAGGACCTTCCTTTTTCTTCGACTATGATGGATTTTTCAAATCCTTCAATCTAACTCCTTCCATTATGATGATGACTTAGCTGCACGAATGATGTACAATGTTCTGAATGCTCCTACACTAGACTCGACATCATCAGTTCCATTAGATGATACTTCTAGCCCTTCAGGGGAAGAGCTTGAGGTAAGTGATTCTTACTCTGATAATGAAGCATTTGAAACCACAAATGTGGAACAGGAGGAACAGGTTCCCACTACTGAAACTACTCCAGCCTCTGATCATGATGCAGCTGAAACTTCTGAACCGCATACTCCAACAGTTCAGAATCTAGACACTTAAGTCGCAGTACCCACCACTCCAGGAACTCGAGTTAATGTAGATCATCCCCTAGACAACATCATCGGGGATATTCTAACAGGAGTTCAAACAAGAAATCAGCTATACTCAACTGATTATGCTGCAGTCATGGAAAAGGGATACTTATATGATGGTGCTTATCGATGCTTTGTGTCTCAAGTTATGCCAAAGCATGTCAGCGAGGCTTTAAAAGATGAGGCATGGGTAAGTGCTATGCAAGAAGAACTCTTTGAAATCAGCTATACTCAGTTGATTATGCTGCAGTCATGGAAAAGGGATACTTACACGATGGTACTTATCGATGCTTTGTGTCTCAAGTTGAGCCAAAGCATGTCAGCGAGGCTTTAAAAGATAAGGCATGGGTAAGTGCTATGTAAGAAGAACTCCTTCAATTCAAGAAGTTAGGAGTCTGGACACTTGCGGACATACCAAAAGGTGCTAAGGTGATTGGCACAAAATGGGTTCTTCAGTGTAAGATAGATGACCAAGGGGTCATAATCAGAAACAAGGCTCGGCTTGTCGTTCAAGGGTTTAGGCAAGTCGAAGGCATTGACTACAATGAAGTGTTTACACCTATGGCAAGGATGGAAGCAATCTGTATCTTCTTAGCCTATGCATCCTAAATGCAGATTAAAGTCTAACAACTGGATGTGAAAAGTGCATTCCTTCATGGTGAAATCCATGAAACGGTGTACGTCAGTCAACCCGAAGGATTTGAGGATCCTTATCATCAGGATAGAGTTTATAAACTGGAGAAGGCTTTGTACGGGCTTCATCAAGCCCCTTGAGCATGGTATGAGAAACTCTCTACTCACCTGCTAAAACATGGTTTTCGTAGAGTGGTCATTGACTGCACGTTGTTCATCAAGGAAAAGGATGGTGATTTACTACTGGTGCAGATATACGTGGATGACATAATCTTTGATTCCAAGAACGAAGCATTATGTAAAGAATTTGAGTCTGTGATGAAAGCTGAGTTTGAAATGAGTGCCATGGGAGAGATGAAGTTCTTTCTCGGTTTATAAGTAGATCAGACACCAAATGGTATCTTCCTGCATTAGACCAAATATGTAGGAGATATCCTTAGTTAGTTTGACATGGAGAATGCAATAGTTGCGGGGACTCCACTTGCCACGAACCACGATGTGGCACCCGATGAAAATGGTGATCTGGTGGATGCTACTATGTAATGAGGATTGATCGGATCTCTCATGTACCTCACAACTTCTCATCCTGATATTATGTACGCCACGTGTCTCTGTTCCAGATATCAGGCAAAACCTAAAGTAAATCATCTAATTGGGGTAAAGAGGTGTTGGTCCATTTGATGTGTTTTCAATGTAGAAGATGGTTTGAATCGTTCAATACCAAAGACAAACAACAAACACAAAGATTTGAAGAACAAAAGAAGACCAAAATGTATTCTAATAAGTTTCAATAAGCAACAATACACAATGGAATGAAATAAGCTCAATATATTCAATAAACACCAGCTTACAGTAGTCACTTGCAATAGAAATATTCGATTAGGGTTTTGCAAGGATGCCTAACAATGAACAAAATGAAATCTATATATAGCAGTCTTAGTTTCGCAGACAGTTTCACTGTGGGCGAAACTGTGCTGCCGAAACTGTAGTTTCGCCCGACCGAAACTGTAGTTTCGCCGGGTGAACTTTCTGCTAACTGTGAGCGAAACTATAGTTTGGCTCACAATTTCGCTTGACAACAAAAAGATAATCAAAACTAAACAACTTACAAATGAAATCTAACATTAATCCTATTACATAATAATGTAAACAAATACTAATCTAAGGTGAGTCCAACCTATACTAGATCTTCAATACTCCCCCTAGGTTGGATCTCACCGACTCTGCTAGTCTTGATATCTCTATTCAGCTCCAGCATCCCCTGCTCCTGCATATGATGTTTCTTCTTCAGCTCCTGCAGCTTTCCCTCGACGAGCTTCAACACTTGATCCACCTTGGTTGCCTCCTACTTCATCAGCTCCTTCGGGATGAGCACTTGCTTGTGCAAATTGTTTGGTCAAATCCCGGATGTCATGTTTAGTTCATCTTCAGCCCTTACCTTCTCTGCCAGATCCTTCACTTCAGCCCTTACGCCTCTAACCTTGTTCGCCACAATCATGAACATGCTTGCTTCCTTCCTCATCTCCTCTCCTACTCCTGCTTTTATATGGTTCTCACATAGAACGAGCAGGTCTTCATCCGAAAATCCAAAAAGCTCCATAGGGTCGAAGATTCGATATTCAATGTCACCCTTCACTCTAATCACCGCCTCCCCCGTCTAGTTATCATAAAACCATTTCTCAAACTTTTGAAGACGTGGAGGGGAAGGATCTGCCAATCTAACCCGATGAACTGTTTTTGGTGGCTTCACGATAAGTACAATTTTGCCTTTACCAGTCACCCAATCTTTATCCTTCTTGGATCTCTTCCTCTCAGATTTCATATATCCAAATGCTTCAAAGTTATCTTTCAGTCCACTTTTAATCTCCTTTTCTAGCAACTT
>BJCO01827142.1:0-12297 GCA_018326465.1 Flaveria floridana | reverse complement strand
CATTAACTTAATGGGGAAAAATCCTAAATTACATAAGAAACCATGACTTTCCATAAAAGGAAACTTTTTATACAAACCCTAATCGAATCAAAGCCGAATCTGACAACTAAATCTTTGACACAATTTATACACCTTGATTGAGTTTAGAGCAGTAGCTTACCACATAATATTAATGCTAGGGTGCTAGGCTTGAGACATTCCCGACACACGAAGAGTTATTTTTGCTTAACACCTAAGGTGAGTTCTAGTGATCCCCATTTTTACTACTGCTTTGGGATGAGACATGTTCTGCTATTTATGAACTATAATTGTGCTTTACTTGGTGATTGTATGTGGGATTTATGGTTACCTGTTGATACTTATATCATGATCATTAATTCTTTCGTGAACCACTTGTTTTATATGAATAGATCTATTTGGGGAATCCTCCACACACAGTGGCTTCCGTTTAGGAAAGGTACCCCACTGAGATCCTGAGGGATTGTTTGTTGCATGTGACAGGTTTTGTTAAGAAACTATGGTGAACCATCGGGGCAGGTATGGTGCACTAGTTTGGGGCTCAGTTCTTCCTTCGGGAATAACAGGTAAAACACAACTTTAGAAGAGGCTAACCGGGACTGAGTGCAGGGTTGATTATGATACTCCCACGATGTTGAAACTATGATTCTTTCCTTTTTATCAAATGAGACTTTAGCTGTTGTTGAAGACCTAGACTTGTCCCCGTGACCATGGCATTGGCTCATTTTACTTAAGGAACAATTTGAACACTTGAAAACTTCTGTTAAACAATACAATTTGTCTTTATATTGGTTGTATAACTCATTTGGGGGCTAGATCTGCTTCTAGCCCTGGTATCTTTTGAAAACTTTAAATGCCATGTGATATTCTCTCCTTTGAGCTCTTGTATTGGTTTGTTTCTGCTGCCATATATTGTTGCTAGTCTGTGACGTCCCACCCTACCTGGGCCTGGGGTCTAACAGCCAACACTTGGTCTTCTGATCTTCACCCGCATTTCTTCTTGGACTTGTGGGATTTTGCCAACAGAATAACCATCAACCATCACTTGAATTGGCATGTATGATCCTTTCAGGGTCCAAAAAATACACACCAATAGATCATTAAAACCCTAGGAATCAACAATATCCATCAATCAATCATTATTTGTTCAATTGTAATCATTATTCAGTATTAGTAAAAAACTTTTGAATCAAATATGTTTCTTCATTTATTACATTCATCTGCATTACATTTCTCTAATTTGCTCTTCGTTGATTCATATTACAATTGTTAATTTCATTATCAATTAATTAAACAAGAAGTAGTCATAATTCCGCGATCACTTTTCGTGCAATCTAACCTGATAATTTCTGTTTTGATCCTTGGATTCACAAAGCTGTATGGATTCTCCGGAAAGAGGCTTGATCCAATGTCTCTATCCACTATGGATAGGCACATTAGAGTGATCAAGCAGAAGATTCAAAAGGGAGAGCATGTGGACTTGCATTCTCCGCCAAGCCAAGCTCCTCGTAAGTTTAAGGTTAAGGTTGAACCAACTCAGACAACACAACCTAGACCTTCAGCTGCATCTCAGCCAAACTCATCTTTTATTCCACAGCAGGGTTCTGCTCCCTCCCCTTCTAAACCTATAAGGGAAGACGACCCAACTGAGAGAGGATCCACAGAATAACATAGTACTCAAGACTAACCCTCTGTGTTAAAGACACCTAAGAGGAAGAAAAGGATGGCCATGAAGAGTGTATCCAAGAAGAAGCCAAAGGCATTCTCCTCAAGACCTTAGGATGAGTTAGAGCATTCTGAGGAAGTACAACAAGAGGCTGCTCAACCAACTCCTACTCAGGCACAACCTCTTACAACTGGAAGATCCATCCTGTCTTGGACTTTTGCCACTAATCAGACAGGTGGTATGTCATCAGAGATAAAGGTGGTCAAGATGACTACTTCTAGCAAGACATGCTTGATCTACCTCTGCATGATTTCCATGTCATGAGAAGGTATTATGAGAGTCTGAAGGATCCTAATCAAATGATGAAGAAAGGAATGGTCTTGATCCTAATAAGGACTATCAACTGATGTACAATTTTATCTATTTTGGTAGCATCAGCCTAGGGGGAGTTTATAAGGTTACATAAGAAGGTTGATGCAACCAAAGCAACCCAAGGCTTCATGCGTGCATGCACTATGTACAAAGTAGAAGTTGCTTTGAAAGTTTTACACTCTATACAGAAAATATTCTAAGTGTAAAATCTTCCGAAGCCAAAGACCAAATCTTTCGAAGCCAAAGACCAAATCTTCCAAAGCCAAAAGATGAAGTCTACCAAAACTTCAAGGACAAAGTCTTCCGAAGACAAATGAAGATAAGACTAATTTCTTCTGAAGACAGAGGAGAATATACTTTCCTCAGATGTACTTTTATATAAAGTTGACCCACTTTCCGTTGCAACTCTGAAGAGTCACCAACTTGTATGAGTTGGTGAAAAGGTCCATGCTTTTGCAATTGTACATTAAGGTCTAGACTCTGTAATTTTCTACTTTATGTACTTTTATCCTTATTGTAATATATTATGATATGAGCTGTGGCATGTCATAGTGACTAGTCAAAAGGAAATCTTGCTTTTTACTCTATATTGATTTTGTTGTCTATTAATGTTTCCAACTGGCTTTCAAAGTATAGCCGGTTATAGGATGTAGTATAATGTATCTTAGGGTCTTGTATTTTATTTTATGCATTGTAACACTTGTAAAAGAACTTGAGATTAATATACATCATTCTTGAAAACCATATAGATTGTTCTTGAGTTCTATCTCCTTATTTGTTTGTGTTCTTTGTATCTCATACTCAAACCCGGTTCCCTATTTGATCTGTTAAGTGTTCTAAATCTCTCCTCCTTGTGATACTAATTGTATTAACCTCCCTTAACCGGTCCTACAATATTGTCTGCTCAACATCAAATATCTATATGACATAGAACTAATCAACCACCCAAAAGATTTCTAGTTTAGTAGCTTACATAATGTACTACATCAAAACAAGTCTTCTTTCATAGCCAAAATACTCATGCATCCCAGCTTGTATCCATCATCTATCCCAGAAACAGTGCTCCGCTACCAACATGCATCAAGTATGAAACCATCATCAAACAAACTGGCCAATGCCACGGTAGTCTCCTCTCTCTCTCCCATCTGAAGCGCCTGCTGCCGTGCCATCACCATCGCCGCCTCGATAGTATCAGCTCTCTGCTCCACTATGGTCAGTCTGTTCCTAGTCTCTAGAAGACTAGCCTCCAGATCTGGTACTCGAAAATTAATCTGGCTTAGAGCACTATCATTAAGAAATCTCCCTTCCTCAATAGTCATCATCTTCCCATCCAAGGCTTGGCTCACTTCCTCCTGAACCCTTAGTTTCTTCTTAAACACAAATAGATCATTCTCGTAGCGAATGCATCGTCCTGCCAAAATAGCCATCACACACTCAATGGATACGCCAGTGATAGTAATCCCACGAGGAGTGGTGGATGACTCTCCCACCATAAAGGTAGAAGGAATCCAGTCTCTCAAGGCCCATCCTCGCATGGTGTCCATGATCCGTACCCACTGCTCATTGAGAAGTCTAGCTTGTTTGGGCATAGGTGCTCCATTTATACCATCACCATCATTAGTTAGTCTCTTCACCTTCCTCTGCTTCCTCCGCTTATACACCAACCGTAGTTTTGGTGGGTGCTGCATGGGAGGGATAGGTGCAATGTGAGTCGTTATTGTCAGAGACTCACTTTCCCGAGCCAAAACAACTGGCCCCTCAGTGTCTTGCCTCTTATCGTTTGGTCTGTCGTCACCCTGAACCTGACCCTCTAGCTTAGCATCAGTCTAAGCCTTAAGAATCGGCTCCAGGCTAGCTTCAACTGGTGTGGGATCCACATCATCTGACTCAGATATCCAATCGTTTCCTGAGTCCCCCATGCCCGGGTAAAAGGTAGCTACAAATGATGGCTGGGCGAGGTGATACAGGGCATAGTTGGTACGGGTAACGAAGGACCTTTAGTGCTGCTACTGATACCCAGCAAGTCATCTATGGTCACACGATCGGACATCTATAGTAAAATAATACATCTATAATTATTAACCTAACACAATGAACTAACTTATTCTAGATCAAATAAGTACACAAAGTCTTAGTATTAGTTATTTATATCAACACTACACTCTACCTAGTATTACATTTTTCCTTTTAGAAAAGTTTTCTAGTTTGCTATAACCATTGGCTCTGATACTAACTTCTGTCACCTCCCGAAAATCACAGCGGAATGTCACGTGACGTGGTGATAACGGAAGTTGGAATTATACCAACGATCATAGTCAAACGTTAACAAATATCAAGTTGGCCACTAGTGAATAGATTTTATGTACGTTTTGTCTGAATAGAGTGAAATATAAACTTAGTTACAACTACTTTATTATGTTATGGAAACGACAAATTTCATTTAAAGTTCTCAAATGGTAGTCAAAACACGTTTGACTTTCCAAAACACGTTTCCATTATTTCTCAACAAAGCTTACCTACAACCCTGAAAAACATAAAAAATAACTGATCAACATAAAGTTGGTGATCATTCGGGTTTTAAGCGTACAAACCTTCAGTTTTGAAAACAATATGATGTACACGAGATATAATATAATTATCACTGACTAGTTAGGCACTATGATTAACTTAGGTCATAAGTACATAATCAAGCCAAGAAACACGTCGTTGCCCCACAGCAGTCCAAACAGATAAAATCCCTTGCTATAACCTAACCAATGCGACTGGTTATGAGACCGGGCCCATCTAACCCTATAGATCTACCAATATAAGTCTGTGGCCTCCCTGAGGTTAATGATTATGAGGGGATTTAGGGGCTCAACAATGTACACATATACCATTGACCCAACTTATACCATCCTAACATTATATTTAAACCCGTTTACCCATCTTACTATAAAATCATGCTTTGCCCCTAAAACAGTTTAAATAAAATAATATTTAAAACAAGGCCAAAGAACTCACCTTTGAACACGATCAATTAATAGATCAAGAACGTCTCGCACCAATCTATCAAGTTCCTAAACGTGAAAGAATTAACAACCGAAAAACATGCTCATGTGAATGTTGTTCACCCAACTTATTTAGTCTAAAGGTAAAAAATGTTTTTAAAATTATTACACAAATTTTAAAGAAACTTATTGATGTTTTTATAAAATTTTATTATTTACTAAATATATTTCTTAGAAGAAATGAGACTTATATATTTATCTTATCAACTAATATCAACCTTCAACACGTAACACTTAACTAACTAGGCATCTAACGATATCATCAGTCCATTCTTAACCCTACATTTATTTCTCATGAAAACTATTATATTTTCCCAATCTAATGATTTATGTTATAGAAACACGAAGTCCTAATTGAATTTACTGGTTATATTGATGTACATTCCTTTGGTAGAGTCGACACCATCTTATGGTTAACTTTACGGAATGTATCGACTAGCTTTTTAAACCCGTCAACTTAAGTTGCTGTTTAAATATATATTTATTTTACAAGTCGTAAATTTCCCAAGAAAATACAATACTTTCAGTTTTATATGAGTTTATTTTATAAAAGTCTTGGAGTCTTAAACATTGACTGGGTGTGAGAATGATGTTCTCTATTGTTATGAAGCAACAAGGACCGAATATGATGATTGAGTCAGTGATTATATGGCGGAATTATACAAACACAGAACATTGAATGCAAGAAATACTCATAAATGCTTCTTTGTATTGATTAAGATGAATAGTTATAATAAATGCTAGGGTTTGAGCACTATACAGTAACCAGACACCTTGGGGACAAAAGACAGATATTCTGATTGTCTAAGGTTAAAGTCAAAAGTCTAAGTCTGGAGTCACCTAACATACGAGGTTGTCTATTCTATTTATAGGCTGACAGGAAGCCTTTACAAAAAGACTAAAATACCCCTATACATAATCTAGTCTAACTACAAAAGGTCTTTATCAACATTTGTTTTGTTCATCCGTATTGACTAATGCGGATGTGTTGAACTCCATCAGCATTTGTTTTTCTTCAACCGCATTAGTGTTTGGTCATCAGCATTGATAAATGCGGATGAACAAACACTTAGCGCATTTGTTGCTGAACATCCGCATTAGTTAAGGCGGAAGAGTAAATACTTGGCAGCATTTGTTTGGCTGTCCACATTTGTTAATGCGGAAGAACAAATACTTGTCACCATTTGTTCTTTGGTCATCTGCATGTACAAATAGGGATAGCCAACACTTGTCTTCTTTTGTTGATACAGATTCTTCATCCATATTGGTTCTTGGACTTGTGGACATTCCAACAGAACAACCATCATCCACTACTTGAATTGGCATGTATGATCCTTTCAGGGTCTGACAATACTCCCCCTAAGAATTATACAGCCTATTAACTTCAAGGTTTTGGAGGGTGAGGTTGTGAAGATTCTGCTAGGTCTTGATCAGCGGGAGGAGATGAAACAAGAGTTGGGTCTGTGTATGAAGGATCCAGTATTACTTTGGTCATGTTAGAGAACTGTCTTGCATCAGCTAACTTCTCTCTGCTCAGAAATGGGTCTTCATTAGGCTCATAGTATGAATGGCTTCAATAGGCAGCTTCTTCAAAGAGATAGGCTCCCAGAATGACACAGTTGACATCCAATCTCTGTGAATCAGTAAAGATCTATCTGCATCTACCTCTAACTTCACAATGTTACCAAATTGCAAAGGAGTCTTCTTCATCCTCCTCTGCTCTCTCTTATGAAGTATTCTGTCATAGGCCATCTTTAGAAGTTTTATGCATTTGAGAAAGAATTGCATATCAGCTTCTCCAAGCTTGTTGCTGATATCTCTGAAGTTCCTTGTGTAAATATAGTAGATATAGGACTCATCAAGTAGTCTTACCTCATATCCACTAAACAATCTAATTTCAGCCCCTTCCTTTCCTCCCTATTTTCTTTCAATCACCAACTCATATGTCTTCTCATCATAGTATACATTTGAGATTGGGATGGAGGAATGAGTTCCAGCTACCATCTTTCTTTTCAAAGATTCAGTAGGCTTCACCTTCAGCTCAGGGAAGACTACTTCTTCAGCTGACTTGATCTTTTTCTTCTTAAGTGGGTTAACAAAGGATCTATCTTTCCTCATACAGATAGCCTTGAGAGATTTGAATTTGTCTATCCTTTTGAACATCCTCTGAATGTCTTCAAACTCATAACCCCTGAACATAGCCTTATGATTGATCAATCTTAGATTGGCTAGTTCTTTTAGATCATGGATCTGCAGGGAGTTCACTAGAGCAAAGTACTCTGTGAAGAATTGGACTAACCCTGAGATCCTCTTGACCATGAACATGTTCCAGTAACTGTCATACTTCCAGGCAATTATCTTTAAATCAGTCTTAGCCTAGGGAGTGACACACCTCTAATCATCTCTGTAGTGGTGAGTCCTTCATGAAGCTCTATCTGTGAAGGCTCAGCAAACCACTCAGGATATCTATGGAGTATAGGTTCCAAAGAGTCATGATCTCTATGGGTGAGCTGCATGTCTTGAGCCAAAACTCTTGATCTGGGTTGTTTTCTTGTTATTTCTTCTTCCATCTTCTTCAGCCTATCTTTCTTAGCATTAATCATTCTAAGGATGGCAACCCTTAGAGAATTTGTCTTCATGTTCCCTAATTTTCTTTTAGTAAATCCCTGTTCAAACAAATAGTCCTTCATTTCCCTATCAGTCATACTGTAAGGATCAGGATACAGTGATTTAGAAGAAGATGTCTGCTTTGCCGTAGAAGATAATTTCAGCATAGGAGCCTTGGGAGAATGAGACCTTTCATACTCAGTCTCAAATGTATGGTCCAGTAGTTTGTTTAGCTTTTCTTCTTCAACTATCATCCCCTCATAGGTCATTCAAAAAACCTCATCAGGATCATAACTATGGTCAATCAAGAATATGGCTTTTCATATTAGATCATCTGACTTGGCTTTCTCAACCACCTCATGAACTGATGGCTTCTCCTGTTCAGGCCTTTCCTTAGCTATTGGTTCATCAACCACATAGCCCTCTATTTCTCCTTCTTCTAAATCAATGACCTTAGCCTTCTTTTTCAGTTGAGCTTCAGCCTTTTCATGTTCTTCCAAAAATTCAGCAATTGCTGCAAGGCTACGAGGATCATCTTTTTGCTTTTTCTTGACCGGTTCTTCTTCTTCAACAGGTCTTTTTCCCTTGGCCTTTTCATCCAAGTATTTCCTCTTTCTGATGTAAGTTTGCACTGTAGGATCAGAAGAGGATTCAGTTTGTTTTGCTTCTTTAGGCAGTGTTTCAAATTCTGCCTTTTCTTATTCATCTACAGCAGCCGCAGCTGATTCTCTTTGCTGCTGTTCTTCACATAACTTTCTGATTAGCTCTTTTTGTTCATCAGATAGGGACACAGTAGGTACTATTTATAGACTCAATTCCTTCTCAATTAGGATAGGAGATTGAGGGATAATCACTATTGGTTCAGTACCATCCCTCTGATTGACTATGAAGTCCCAAAAGTCATTATCAATGATAAATTCTTCTGCAGTGAATGAGTCAAGAGCTGTGATTATGTCACTGAATTCAGCCTCTTTAGTATGAGTTTCTGTTTGTTCACTTGAATACACCACCATTTCTATGCTTGATTCATCTGGTTTAGTTCCACTAGTCTCATCCTCCTTTTCAGACTCAGTAAACTTCATCTTTTTAGCCTATGGGGAGTCATTATCACTTTCCCCTGATGAATCTTGATCACTATCATCTTTGTCACTTTCCCTCTTTCTTTTCTTATCTTTGTCATCACCCTGATCATCTTGGTCTTTTTTTGCTTCTTGTTTAATCTTGACCAACATATCCAACTCAGAAACTCTTTTGTTTAGAGATGCTATATGAGCTTACAGGTCAATGATTATGACA
This sequence comes from Flaveria floridana, assembly GCA_018326465.1. Classification (NCBI taxonomy): domain Eukaryota; kingdom Viridiplantae; phylum Streptophyta; class Magnoliopsida; order Asterales; family Asteraceae; genus Flaveria; species Flaveria floridana. The sequence continues at coordinate 3,288 of BJCO01827142.1, read as the reverse complement.
GCTTGTTCTTCAATCAGCACTTCTTGTTCTTCCATTGCAATTGTTTAGATGGTCAAGGTGTCTAAGTGACCACTTACATCATCCTTGGAGTAATGAAGAGCTTCTTTTAATTTCTCAATCTCATCTTCCTTTTCTTTCTTCTCCTCTTCATACTTTCTCTTTATTTCTTTTAGCTCTTTTTCTTTTTCATCCATTTCCAGAAGTCTGTCTTGAATGATACCATATCTTCTTTTCAGGAGATTTTCCATCTTTGCTACTTTCTTCAGAAGCTCAGAGATCATTTCATCTTTCTCATCTGGTTTATTAGTCTCTAATTCAGCAAAGCTCTCAGAAGGAGCAGCTTCTGAAATCACTTGCCTCACAAGCATAGGCATCTGATCATCCTTATCATTAGATGATGATTAGGATTCATCTGAGGAGCTGGCAGAGTCACCAAACTCAGCATGAGCAGCAGAGGGAGATAAAGGAATGGGAGATATGGGTGAGTGATGAATTGGTGAAATATGGGGTGAATGAATGGGTGAAACATGAGGTGAGTATATGGGTGATGTATGTGGTGAGATGATTTGTTGTGATTGAGGAAATGGGAATGGTGATCTTTGAGGAGATGGGGTTGGTGTAGGTACAAAAGGAGAGGCTATATCTGCTGCATGAACAGAAGGTCGAGTGTGAAGATCACCACCTACATCAACTTGTGGTGACACTGGCCTTTGTCCTTCTTCAGACATGCTAGCTTGCTCCTCAGCATTGTGTTGACTTGGAGCAGTTTGCTCTTCTTCTTTAACTGGCCCATTCACAGCAGCCACCTATCCTTGTTCCTCAATATCCTCATCTGGGTTAATTTGTTGAAGCATCCATGGTAGTAGAGGAAAGAAAGTCCCACTGTAAAAATTCCTTGGATCTCTTTTCTTCAAGTAATTATAGGACTTAGCAGTGTAGTGAGGAATATCCATCACTGGTCCTACAGCTGCTATGTCTGGAAATGCTTCATTGATAAAGCATTGAAGAAATCTAGGATACATTAGGAACATATGCCTTCTACCCTCTTGGATGTTGGATACCAAACCATTGAACACATAGGCTGACATGTTAAGTGGTTGGTTTATGTCCAGAGCATATATAGCTGCTGATGTGGATACAGGAATATCATTCTAACCAGTCTTCCTTTTGGACAAACAATGTTGGAAGATGTGAATAAGGAATCTCCATTGTAGGTCCACCAGCCCTTTAACTATTTGCTTCCCCTCATATCCTCCTTTATAGCCAATGTTGGCAAAGAAGGTCATTATCTCTTCATTATCCAGCTCTAATGGAGTATCAGCATCATCCCCAAACTGTAGACACTGTCTCATAGTTTGCTCAGTAATCACTAGAGTGTGATCCTCAGTGATTCTTCCTGACAGAGTTCTCACCCCATCTATGTCTATCACTTCAGCAGTTCCCTAGAAAGATCTGATGAAGTTCTTATAGATAATTGGTCTGACAGTATTGGCATGTACCACTCTAGTAGTTAGGATGAATCTGATCATGTCTCTTAAGCCTTCAGCCTCAGGAGCATCAGGGTCAAGATAACCACTGACATTATGGATCTTGCTCCATGTAAGGTTTGCTATCAGATTCTGCACAAGATGCATATGTGTTAGATGTGAATCATTGCTTATCAATTACATTGATGAAATCAAGTTGATTATTTCATTTTGACTTTTTAATGGTCAAAATTAAGCAATCAAAGGTACTGTTACATACGAATTTTGACCTAATCTTGATTTTGCAATGTATGATTTTGTTATCATGCTTTATATATTATTTAGATGTTTGTTTTCTGATTCAACTCCATTTTTATTTCAAACATAAGTTTTGAGGTCAACATTTTTAGTTTTGAAGATCCCCTGTTTATCCAAAGGATAATCAGGGTTTCGAAAATCAAATGTTTGTGTCGATTTTCAAGATCTTATGTATCATTTAGCTCGGAAATGCTTATCAATCCTTAGTTTGGGGATGTTTTGAGATTCTTTCAGTTTTAGGGTTCTGAATTTTGAAATGAGTTCATCGACTGTCACACCCCCGGGCCCAGGTAGGGTAGGACGTCACAGATTAGCAACAACTTACATGGCAGCGGAAACAAACCAATATAAGAGCTCAAAGGAAGAGAACATCACATGGCATTTCAAGTTTTCAAAAGACACCGGGCTGGAAACAGATCCAGCCCCAAATGTTTACATGTTTCAACATAATTTAAATAGTCATTGTATCAAATTGTTCAAGTCACAAATTGGTCACACAAACAATGCCATGGTCTCGGGGTGTTGTCTAAGTCGTCCATAAGCTAAGAGTCTTCACGGGTTACCTGAAACATGCTCAAATGAAAAGAGTGTCAACTAAAAAGTTAGTGAATTCATGTGCTTAAAGTTTCAAAAACAATAAAATGAACTCTTAAAGTCCACAGTAAAGGTTTTAGAATCAAGTGTGAAAGCTTATGAAAAATCTCATTTGATTTTAAAAGCATCATTTTTAGTATCAGTCATCGTGGGGTATCACAATCAACCCTGCACTTGGCCCCCGGTTGGCCTCTTCTAAACTTGTGTTTAACCGGATATTCCCGAACGAAAGAACCAAGCCTCAAATTAGTGAACCATACCTGCTAGGATGGTTCACCATAGTTTCTTAATCAAAACTTGTTACATGCCACATACGATCACTCAGGATCTCAGTGGGGTACCTCCCTGTAGCGGGAGCCACTGTGTGTGGGGGATTCCCCAAATAGATCTATCCATATAAAGCAAGCGGTTCACAAAAGAATTAATGATCATGATATAAGTGTTAGCAGGTATTCAAAAGTCCCACATACAAGCATCAAGTAGAGCACAATCATAGTTCATAAAACAAAGAGCATGTTTCATCCCCAAAACAGTAAGTAAAAAGGGATCACTAGAACTCACCTTAGATATTAAGCACAGAAATCCTTCGTGTGTCGGGAATATATCAAGTCTAGCACCCTATCATGAATATATATTAAGTGATTAGCTACTTCTCTAAACCTATTTAATGTGCAACAAGAGTGCCTAAGTCTTAGTTTGTCGGGTTCGGCTTTGATTCGATTAGGGTTTGTATAAAAAGTTTCCTTTTATGGAAAGTCAAGGTTTCTCATACGATTAAGGGTTTCTACATTACTAAGTCCAGAATATATGATAAATATGCTATTAAAGTGACTAAAGGGGTCATTTGAGTCGATTATGAGGTTTAACCAAATTTTACAGTTTAGCCCCTAAAGTTTCAAAATTGACAGTT
>BJCO01827122.1:0-12661 GCA_018326465.1 Flaveria floridana | reverse complement strand
TACATGATCTAGGTAACCTCTGAAGGTTGTCTGTCCACTCTCACCTCCAAGTAAACCCTAAGTATTTGTACGCATATCAGGTGAGTTCATGCCCCACTGTTTACTTAATCGCTTTTGGGGGAGATAGCATACTTGCAACTTTACAAACGCTTTATATATTTAAGTTGTGTATAATATTAACATAGTGTTGTTTACCATGGAAAAGTCCTCACACTTTCGAATTGTTAATATTGAATAGCGGGGAAACTTGGGTAGTACTACTGGGTCGGACGAGCCCCACCTGTGTGACTCGAGGTCAAACGGGTGCAATTTGTCCTATGAACATTTGTCACGACCTGGTAAGTCGTGACAGGAGGCAAAAACTATCACAGTCAGCTTCAATTGTGAAATCACTATGAATTAATATTTATTGTGAATAGACTAGCTATCTATTACAATACACTGCTTATATCACAACTGTTAAACTGTTTAAGTTAAACGCCAACTCTTGAATCACCAACCATTGTGTTGACATTTTAGTATGCTATTCTCAGGTCGATAACTCAGCTTGCCAGTAGGAGCACAACACGTGTCCTGCATGCATTTTAAGGCTTTAATTTATAAACATATTTGCTTGTCTTTACATTATGTGTTTCAAACATTTGGTTGGCGCATGTTTTGCCATATTATGCATTTCAATATTTTGGGTTTGTCTTATTTTACAAAACGCTTCCGCATGGTTTTAAAGTCTGGATGTTGGTTTGTTTTATTTTAAAGATGGCATATAGAGTCGTTCCGAGTAACTATTGACTGTGATCCTGCTTTGTTCACACGTCTTGCGGTAAAACTCTGCACATGGATTTTGAGGGTGTGACAAAAACACATACATTTTAACATAAAAAATTAACACAAGTATGTAAATCATAATACAAAGTATAAGACATATTAGCACATGGACAACCATAATAGCACCAATCATTATTAATAAGATAAGATATAGTGTTAAACAAATATAGATGTGATAACATGAATTAAATGAAAATAAAATTAATACTTCAACCACTAAATAAAAAATTAAACATACAATCAAACAATAAAAACAAAAAAAACATCAAATTTATTTCATAGAATACCAAAATCAAAACATAAACATAAAATAGCATTTTGATAGTAAATATGTCACTCGAATCTAGGGTCAACATTCTCAGCAACATTCTCTTCACCTCTTCTATGTGTACATGTTCGACGATCATGTTTAGTTGAACCACAAATACCACATCCCTTGACTCTTCTAAGTGGCTTGGTTTTAATTTGCTCATGAATAGACTTGTACCATTTCTTAGAATAAGAACCGTTTGTTCTAATGCCAACATGTCTTGCATAATTGACTTCACATGGTTGACCAAAACCAAGTAACTTTGAACTACCATCTTTTTTAAGAGCAGGATGATCTATAGCACACATCTGATCAACTTTGGAAACCTGATCTTTAAGCTTGTCTATGTAAAGTGATAGTTTCTCGATATCGTGTCCTAACCAGTCAATAATGTATTCGTTTGAACACATGATTTGACATCGCATGTTTTACGCGTCAGCATCTTTTTCATTAGCAATGTATTTTTTTTATGGTTAGAGAGTATAGAACGTGCTATGGCATGTCTGGTCCATATTTTCAACATGTAGTTCTTTGGAAAACCTTTACTCTCGACAGTCTTAAAACATGAAATATATGTCTGTACAATAAACCATATTGTTCATACCTACCACACGTGCAATCGACTGATAACCATTTCACAATCAAATTTACCTATATAAACATTAGTGTCTCGTTTGAAATTCTTACAATCAACAACAGTAGCACCAACCTCCTCAAAACCACCATAATGTGTTCTCATTATGGAGAAAGCTTTACCAGGCCCGATATTCAACTTCGATGGATTTAAAATAAGCTCTTTTGGAGGCAAAGTCAACTTACGAGCACATCATAACAAATGATAATCACTTTGGAAAACAAGTGGATGATTATGTTCTTCCAAAAAAGCATACATCGTGTATGTATTGTTAGCACATATCTGGATTTTCAAACAAGCTTGACATCCAGATCTAATTGAAGCTCTCCTACAAAATTGTGACTCATTACTTTTTTAAAAGTATTTTTACCCTCTTTAGAACAGACAAAGTGTTTTGTATTTGTAAGGTGTTGTTCCAGTGATTTAAACTCCTTGATTAGCTCACTGATGCTTGTAATTCAACTAAGCACTTGACAATTTCTCAATATTTTAAAGGGTTTTAGGCTTTTCTCAAAGCAATTTCATCATCACATTCGACACAGGTATGCCTTTTGTATTGTGTACAATTTATATGATATCGCATATGTTAACTCACATATTTCCAGACAATAAATCACTTGGAACATGATTTTCTTTCCTCGCTCCTTGATTTTGTTCCTCTCTATTTGTGATTCGGTGATTCAACAAGTATCAGCTTTTACACGTGGTGTTCTCGATTTTGTTTCTCTATATTTGTAAGGTAGACTTGCTTACTGACATAGGATTTTTAATTTGCATCGATTCCATCCGTTCCAATTGCTTTTGATGCAAAATTAATGTTTTTTTACTCTATTTACACTTCAAAAAGTATAAAATTCATATTTTGTTTGAAGTATGATGTGTTGATTACCGTGATTGAGATTCAAATGTATTAAAAGTAGTTGGTGTGGTCATATTCTAGAATCAGTTTTAGAAGTGGTCCCTCACTAGAGGGTAAAGGTTTACATTCATGGTAAGCATCTTCTTCTCTTGATTGAATTGCCTTTGTTAATATTTTCAACTTAGTTATTTGATTTACGTCTTCTTCTTCCATTACAGGTTTACAGTTATAAAAGTTTCATTGTTTTGATTTTATGGTGATTACTTTGGCACTTTGGAAATTATTTGCATACTACATGAGGTGATATGGGCTAGATAATTATCCTGTCACTCGAGAATGTCTGCTTCTTTAACATGCATTCACAGATTGTTGATGCATTGCATCATTATTCATTTTTATCTTTTTAATGGACTATTAGGCCAAACTTGGAGAGCTTGAAGTCGATCTGATAGAGATGAATGCAATTGGTTGATTATATATAAAGTATGAGCTGATGACAAATACTAACCGCAAGAGTAAGTGATTCAGAGGATGATGACATGGTAGAAAGAGTAGAATTTGAGTGTGAAGGGATGACAAATACTAAAGGCAAAGGTTAATCTGATTCTAATCATGTTGAAGATGTACAAAATATGGTACATAACAGCATTTCTCATATGTCAGTGAAGTGTTGAGCTTTTTTTAATACTTTATAATGGTTGCAGAATCTATCATCTATTATTACTAACTTGATTCTCATGATTATTAGGATGTTCAAGATGAGTCTTGGGTAATGAAATATGGTATTTCGAATGGGTCATTAATCATGTTTTGGAATCGGTTCCGGAGGTGGTCCCTCACCATAAGGTAAAAGATATATATTCATGGTAAGCATCTCCTTCTCTTGAACGAATTACCTAACTTAATTATTTCTCCTCACTTAATTGATTCACACCTTCTTCTTTCATTTACAGTAATAAAAGTTTCATTGTTTTGATTTTATGGCGATTACTTTGACACTTTCTTTATTTGCATACTAAAGATGGCGACGGGGTTAGATAATTTGTAAGGCCCCATTCCCGGGCACCTCACAGTTGGTCATTCATCGCGCATAAAAGATATAATTTCATTAACATTATAAACATTGCAGCGGAAACTATTAAAACCAACATTTCATTTTATTAAAATAAACACTTTTGCAAAATAATACATCGTTCATTACAAAAGATCGCTCGATCGTATTACAATGCAAAAACATTTAAAACAAAAGAATGCCATCCAAAAGAACTGAGTAGTTGCCCCGTGCCATCCTCAGCAACATACCTGCCAACTGTAAACACATAAAAAGTAAGCGTTGCTGAGCGAGTTCTAGTTTTATAAATAAAACATACTTTTCTTTCGTTAAAACCGTTCTTTACTTTTTTTCAAATCATACTATACTTTCGTACATGATCACACATCATACGTACACATAGATAATATCATTATTATCTTTCATTAAGTTCGTTAACTTTTGTTCATTCAACGTACATCATTATCATTCATTTCTCATCTAGATCCCGTCAAACTTTACCCTCCTCATGGCACACAGCCACGATTACTAAGGTCGAATGACAAGGATCCCGTTTCGTTCTTTATTATGATATTTCGTTAACGTTCAATTCATACATTTGTTCATTTCATCCATATCGCACTTTTTGTAAATCATTTAATATCTTTCACTTCTATCTAGATCCTGTCAAGCTTTACCCTCTTCATGACATGCAGCCACGATTGCTAAGGTCAAATGACAAGGATCCTGTTTTGTACTTTATTATTATATTTCATTCATTCATTCATTTCTTCACTCATTACTTTTCATTACTCGAATCTTGTCTCATGCAATATCCCCGACTCATGCTCGAAAGCTGATGTTGTGTCGGGGCCTGTACACAAACCCCCGACTCATGTCCGAAGACTGACATAGCACCGGGATACGTGACAAAGATCCTATTTGAGTCAACCACATGGATTGAACTCCATCCGATTCTGTTGCAACACAAGGTCGCTCACCTCATTATCTCGTCTCATCATATATATCGCACAAATCGCACTAATGGAGTGGTCACTAAGACTGGCTCCCCCTGTGTGTGTGTGTGTGAAATCTTGGGGTTTAGCCAGAATCGCACGCCATCTCATGGGTTAGACAAAATCGCACGCTACATAATCCACATGAGGTAGCCAAAATCGCATGCTACATAGCACATACTAAATACAACATCGTACGTATCGGAGCAGTTACCAAAACTGAACTCCCTACTGTGTCTATGTCCCCTTATGAATTAGCCAAGATCTCACGTTATAATACACACACAGTTGAGCTAACAAATCTTAATGAGTTGTGAACCTCCTTTCTTTCTCTTGCAAGTCATCTTTACTCTCATTCATTCGTTCATACTTGCGTTCATTCATTACGTTCCTCTTTTCATTATCTTCCACTTTACGTTACATAATACTTTCATTACATTCATTAACGTTCATCGCAACCATGGGAAGACAATCATGCGTAATAATAAGGAACATAATAACGTACAACATCAATCACACAAGGCAACATCGCACACCCATAACATACATCATGCATAACATACAACATGCACAATCACACAACAACAAACATCACACGAATCACGCGCATCACATCATATAAAACCATATGGCATCACACATCATCATGCATCGCATCATCACCATCATCAACTCATCATCATAATCATCTTACATCATCCATGCCCATCACATCATCTACAACCCCAAAGGTCCAAGTCTATGTCCGCACCTTCCCGAAAGTCAGACAATACTATGGTCATTCAGGCGTATGGACCCTATTCGGTCGCATGGTCTTCCATGCGTATGAGAACACTCAGGCGAATGGACCTTCAGTCGCATAGCCTCCAATCGCATGCTTCCCATGCAAATGAACCTCAGTCGCATAACGTCCGTGCGTATGGACCTCAGTCGCATAACATCCGGGCGTATGGACCTCAGTCGCATGACCTTCATGCGAATGGCCCTCAGTCGTGCACCTTTCATGCGTATGAACCTCAATCGCATGACTCACAGGCGTATGGACTCCAGTCGCATGACCTTCAGTCGCATGACCTTCATCCGCATTTCATTCAGTCGCGTGACCTTCATCCGCATCTTATTCAGTCGCATTACTTTCATGCGAATAAACCTCAGCCGCACTCCTTCCGTGCGTATGGACCCATTCTCATGCCATTCGGACACATGGACCTCCAGTCGCATAGCCCTAGCTGGGTGCAGAATGCAGTTCATCCCGAATTGCAGCTGCCAAGTTCGACCTCCAAACTCTTCCAAACCTCTTTTAAGCTCAAATCAGCCATTCTAAACCTTAGGGAAGCATACCATGACACCATTCAAGCACAACCAAGATCGAAATCAAGACCCAAACGAATCATACACATACACATACACATACGTACACAAACGGGTTTACACCCAAAATACCCAAAAATGATTTTCTGATGTGTTCCAGCCCTAAAGTCATTCAAAAACGTGTAAAAGAGGGGTCCTAGAACTTACACAAACGATCCCGTCAAGTAGAGCTTCGATTTGACCTGCTACATTTTGATTTTCACGCTCGAATCCACCCAAACCAAGCTTTTATCCCTTTTCTCTCTTCTTCTCTCTTCTTGGCTGAGTTTTGCAAGAATGGGGAGGGTGTGGGTTGCCCTCCCCCTTTTATACCCCCACTCATCCAAGTTTCTTCCCGTTTGGCAAGTTTGGTCCCTCGACTCTGGGCTTTATTTCTTTTCTTTTTTCGTCGGCTTCAAGGAAAATTTCCGGGTGTTACAAGTCCACCCCACTTATATAGGTTTCGTCCCCGAAACCTGTTATTCCTTAAACAATTACGGGCAATACCGTCTCATTTTATTTCCGGTCTCCCACCTGGAGTTCAATCGGCCTACGTCGTTTATCAACACACGACTTCTTGTCTATCTTTGGCTACGTTCATCAGGGCTTTGATCCTTTCGAGCTTCTCAGTCGTAGCCTCGATCACCTCAATACTTCCCATACGGCCTTTGGTGCTCGACCTTCACTTGTAAACAAGTAAAGCATTTACTCCCGTACTCCACCATATCATGATTCATACCCAGCCATCAATAATCTTTACTCGGGTCTCGGTACATCTGGCAGTTGGGATGTTAGTGTATCCACACACGTTACATCAGCCAAGTAGGCAATACTTTCAAGCCTCATGCACTTTCCCGCCACTACCATCGAAATAACCTTCGGAATCGTCATGACTCAATCAGCTTAAACCGTCACCGTGATCCCGTCAGGCGCTGTCAACCGTATCATCTTTTTGCGACATACAATGTTCGCTCTGTAGTCTGCCAAACAATCCACTCCTAGGATCACATCAAAGGGTGTATCTTTATTCTTACTACTAACATGCAACTTAGCACAGAAAGCAGCAGGAATAAAACTTTTACAAATGCCAGAATCGAATATCACAAAGGCTAAAGGTTGATTTACGAGAAACGTACCTGTCACAATATCGGGGTCCACCCTAGCCTCCTCCTGCATCATCATGTAGGCGCTGCATTCACCTTCTGTCATTCTCCTCCGGTCCTCTTCACTCCCAAACCTTCCGCCCTTGGCTTCTTACAATCCCTGCTTCTATGGCCAATTTCTCCACAATTGTAACATCTTACAGTCCCACATTCTCTAGCCATATGACCAGTCTTCCCACACTTGAAGCAAGTATTTGGTCCCCTTTTGCATTCTCCCGAATGCTCCATCCTGCATTTACCACACCTATTCGACTCCGCTCCAGGTGTGACCACACGACGGTCATCCCCCCGTGCGTGCTTATTATTTATCGGGACACCACCCCGTCCAATTCTCTTCCCCCTCCAATTCTGGTCCCTATCACCTTTCTCGCTGTCTTCAGCCACCATCACTACAGTTCTTTCATCATACAACCTTCCTGCCAAATCAACTGCCAGCCTAAACGTGCTCGGTCGGCAGCGATCATGTGCCTACGGGTATCCGTCGGCAAACCATGAATGTACCTCTTAATCTTCAGTGACAGAGGCGTCACCTGATCGGCACCAGACGTGCCATCTTATTGAACTTCGTGGTGTACTGCTGATGTGTCATGGTTCCCGCCTCCAGCTGCAGGAATTCCTTTTCCACCTTATCCATTTCCCTGTGAGGACAGAACTCCTCAATCACCAACCTTTTCAGCTTGGACCACTTTATTTTCCCAATCTCCCGACTACCCTCGGCTGGGACTATATTGTCCCACCAACACAAAGCCGGGTCCATAAACGAGTGGGCAGCAAACTTCACATTCTGGTCTTCTCGACACTCACTGATATTGAGTACCGCCTCCATCTCTCTCACCCATCGGTGAGCAGCAGCAGCAGCAGTACCGTTACCGTCGAAGGTAGGGGGCTTGCACCTTTGAAAAGCCTCGTAGTTACAGCCTCATGTCGGCTCTTGCACAGGTTCTTCCTCCTCTTCCTCATCATCAGAGAGAACCGTTTCAGTTTCCAATTGCTCCGGTCCTCTCGAGGACCGGTTCCTCTCCCTTCTTTCTCCATCCCGTACGGCCTTTATCACTTTGGTCACCACAGACGGTAAGATCGTCTGCATGACCTGGTGCACTTCCTCCACAACAGCCTCTTTCATTGAGGCTCTCAAGTTAGCACTCTCGTCACCAGCCTCCGGATGAGGGGTCTCGGGCTCTTCATTAGCCGCCTCTTCAGCTCTAGGCCTTCCTCTTGTGACCCGTGGTTCAGCACCAAGTCCACCCCGTGAAGCCTTAGATGATCTACCACCGGCCATCCTCTAACACACACTGAAAGATTCAAACACCAACACGGTCATTCAAAGGAATAACTCAGTTTATGTCAAGTATAGTAAGTCCTTAATGACAGTGGCCAGTTGGGATTAGCCACTTACTTTACTCTTCACACCCCAAGCATTTCCTATCCTGACTACATTAGTATCTAAATCTACCAGTAACACATAACCCACATAACATGCACTAATAATGCCGGTTAACATTAAGAAAATACCTAATAGTACGCAGCTACTCAGACTGGCATCCCTTCCCTTTCCATCCCATTTTCAGTTTAAGAAAAGGTTTATTTTAAAATTTTACCCGTTTCACTTAAACTTTAGCTCTGATACCAACTTGTAAGGCCCCATTCCCGGGCACCTCATAGTTGGTCATTCATCGCTGATAAAACATATAATTTCATTAACATTATAAACATTGCAATGGAAACTTTTAAAACTAACATTTCATTTCATTTAAATAAACACTTTTGCAAAATAATACATCGTTCATTACAAAAGATCGCTCGATCGTATTACAATGCAAAAACATTTAAAACAAAAGAATGCCATCCAAAAAAACTGAGTAGTCGCCCCATGCCATCCTCAGCAACATACCTGCCAACTGGAAACACATAAAAAGTCAGCGTTGCTGAGCGAGTTCTAGTTTTATAAATAAAACATACTTTTCTTTCGTTAAAACCGTTCTTTACTTTCTTTCAAATCATACTATACTTTCGTACATGATCACATATCATACGTACACATAAATAATATCATTATTATCTTTCATTAAGTTTGTTAACTTTCGTTCATTCAATGTACATCATTATCATTCATTTCTCATCTAGATCCCGTCAAGCTTAACCCTCCTCATGGCACACGGTCATGATTACTGAGGTCGAATGACAAGGATCGCGTTTTGTTCTTTATTATGATATTTTGTTAACATTCAATTAATACATTCATTCATTTCATGCATATCGCACTTTTCGTACATCACTTATTATCTTTCACTTCTATCTAGATCCTGTCAAGCTTTACCCTCTTCATGGTACGCAGCCACGATTGCTGAGGTCGAATGACAAGGATCTTGTTTCGTACTTTATAATTATATTTCGTTCATTCATTCATTTCTTCGCTCATTACTTTTCATTACTCGAATCTTGTCTCATGCAATATCCCCGACTCATGCTCGAAAGCTGATGTTGTGCCGGGGCCTGCACACAAACCCCCGACTCATGTCCGAAAACTGACACAGCACCGGGATACGCGACAAAGATCCCATTCGAGTCAACCACATGGATTGAACTCCATCCGATTTTGTTGCAACCCAAGCTCACTCACCTCATTATCTCGTCTCATCATACATATCGCACAAATCGCACCAATGGAGTGGTCACTAAGACCGACTCCCCCTGTATGTGTGAGAACTCTTGGTGTTTAGCCAGAATCGCACGCCATCTAATGGGTTAGCCAAAATCGCACGCTACATAATCCATATGAGGTAGCCAAAATCGCACGCTACATAATCCATATGAGGTAGCCAAAATCGCATGCTACATAGCACACAGTAAATACCACATCGCACGTATCGGAGTAGTTACCAAAACTGAACTCCCTACTGTGTCTATGTCCCCTTATGAATTAGCCAAAATCGCACGCTGTAATACACACACAGTTGAGCTAACAACTCTCAATGAGTTATGAGCCTCCTTTCTTTCTCCTGCAAGCCATCTTTACTCTCATTCATTCGTTCATACTTGCGTTCATTCATTACGTTCCTCTTTTCATTATCTTTCACTTTATGTTACATAATACTTTCATTACATTCATTAACGTTCATCGCAACCACGGGAAGACAATCATGCGTAATAATAAGGAACATAACAACATACAACATCAATCACACAAGGTAACATCGCACACCTATAACATACATCATGCATAACATACAACATGCGCAATCACATAACATTAAACATCACACGAATCACGTGCATCACATCATATAAAACCATACGGCATCACACATCATCATGCATCGCATCATCATCATGCATCGCATCATCATCATCATCAGCTCATTATCATAATCATCTTACATCATCCATACCCATCACATCATCTACAACCCCAAAGGTCCGAGTCCACGTCCGCACTTTCCCGAAAGTCAGACAATACTAAGGTCATTCGGGCGTATGGACCCTATTCGGTCGCATGCTCTTCCATGCGTATGAGAACACTCAGGCGAATGGACCTCCAGTCGCATAGCCTCCAATCGCATGCTTCCCATGCTAATGAACCTCAGTCGCATGACATCTGGGCGTATGGACCTCAGTCGCATGACCTTCATGCGAATGGCCTTCAGTCGTGCACTTTTCGTGTGTATAAACCTCAATCGCACGACTCACAGGCGTATGGACTCCAGTCGCATGACCTTCAGTCGCATGACCTTCATCCGCATTTCATTCAGTCGTGTGACCTTCATCCGCATCTTATTCAATCGCATTACTTTCATGCGAATAAACCTCAGCCACACTCCTTTCGTGCGTATGGACCCAGTCGCATGCCATTCGGACATATGGACCTCCAGTCGCATAGCCCTAGCTGGGTGCAGAATGCAGTTCATCCCGAATTGCAGCTCCGAAGTTCGACCTCCAAACTTTTCCAAACCTCTTTTAAGCTCAAATCAGCCATTCTAAACCTTAGGGAAGCATACCACGACACCATTCAAGCACAACCAAGCTCGAAATCGAGACCCAAATGAATCATACATATACACATACATACATAAACAGGTTTACACCCAAAATACCCAAAAATGATTTTCAGATGTGTTCCAGCCCCAAAATCATTCAAAAACATATAAAAGAGGGGTCCTAGAACTCACACAAATGATCCCGTCAAGTAGAGATTCGATTTGACCTGCTACACTTCGATTTTCACGCTCGAATCCACCCAAACTAAGCTTTTCTCCCTTTTCTCTCTTCTCCTCTCTTCTTGGCTGAGTTTTGCAAGAATGGGGAGGGTGTGGGCTGCCCTCCCCCTTTTATACCCCCACTCATCCAAGTTTCTTCCCGTTTGGCAAGTTTGGTCCCTCGACTCTGGGCTTTATTTCTTTTCTTTTTTCGTCGGCTTCAAAGAAAATTTTCGGGTGTTACATAATTATCATGTGACCCGAGAATGCCTGCTTCGATTAATATATTATGGGTAGTCTTATCTAGATTCAATTTATCTAACATGAATAATTGTTTATATAATGTTCATATGTTATTGTTATATTGTATTATCTTAACATCTCATCATCTAAGTAGAACACTCATTCAACTTAGTATTATCATTTTACAATTTTGCTTGAGGATGATCCTATTAAGGTTTGCAAACTGAATTTTATATTCTTTGCAATATTATCTAATAAAATGACTTGTTGGAATTTCTGCAACTGCAATTATTAAACTTGTGTGCGATGTTCAAATGACAACAGTCCTATATTTTGTTGGAGTTAGCTATGCAAGTCAGTTAAACCATCTCTCGTTTGGTCTCATGGCTGCATTTTTAGTTCCATTGTTATATTATACTTTTCTAAAAGTAGGTGTCTCAGAATAATAAAAAAAAGTTGATTCAGCTTTTGCTGCTGGGATCAAGGTTCTAATATTTTGTTTCATTACAATGTCACCCTTAAAATGGAGCATAATAGTATTATTGACTTATTACATGCCTTTCTTTTTTAATCACACAACCTACTTTTATGGCAACGAAGAGAAGAGGAAGCAAACTTTTGGTATTTCAATTTGGCAAGCTCATGAATTTGATTAATATTTGTACATAACCATTAGTGGCAGAAGTATATTGATCATAGTATACTTCTTGAGTATAAGATTCAATAAATACATCTATTATTATGTTTATTACCTTAATTTACATTTGAATTACACAAGCGGGAGAGTCTTGAATTTATATCTTTTGATTTTTTTAAACATTATTTCTTTGACTTTTGGAACCCGAGGATTCTACAAAAACGTATGTAAATGATTTTTAATGAATACAACATGGCTGCCCTTTTGTGTTGGACGAAAAGAACCAATGAGCCAAGATCAGGAAAACCTCTAAGTCCCACATGCCACTGCAACAACTGCTGAAGACTCCCATCAGTTACAGTGTTCTCTTGCTTGAATGTCAGACTCGAGAGCATCTTAGT
>BJCO01827078.1:0-14452 GCA_018326465.1 Flaveria floridana | reverse complement strand
CATCCATTAGTATAACGATGACGTTTTTATGATGTAATGCAATTATGATATTTTGTAACAGTTAACTGTATTGTATTACTTTGCAAAAGATGTCACTAATATATATGAAATAGTTTTAACTAATTTCCGCTGCGATGTTTTAAATAAATGTATGTTTTATGTGCAATGAATGACCAACTATGAGGTGCCCGGGAATGGGGCCTTACAAGTTGGTATCAGAGCCAAAGTTTAAGTCAAATGGGTAAATATTTTTAAAAGAAACCTAAACTTAAACTGAGAATAGGACAAAGGGAAGGGATGCCAGTTCGAGTAGCTACGTGCCATCAGGTATTTTCTTTAATGTTAACCGGTATTATGTGCGCATGTTATTTGATCTGTTTGCCCTTAGTAGATTTAGATACTGATGTAGTCAGGATAGGAAATGATTAGGGCATGAAGACTAAAGTAAGTGGCTAATCACATCTAGCCACTATAATTAGGGACTTACTATACTTATCATAATCCGAGCTATTACCTTGAATGACCGTGTTAGTGTCTGAATCTTATAGTGTGTTAGAGGATGGCTGGAGGTAGATCTTCTAAGGCTTCACGAGGCGGAGTACGTGGTGGACGTGGTGCTGGACCATGGGTCATAAGAAGAAGGCCCAGAGTCGAAAAGGTGACCCATGAGGAGCCTAAGACCCCTCATCCGGAAGGTGGTGATGAGAGTGCTAACCTAAGAGCCTCGATGAAGGAGGTCGTGGTGGAGGAGGTTCATCAGGTCATGCAAACGATCTTGCCATCTGTGGTGACCGAAGTGATTAAAGCTGTTAGGGAAAGAGAAAGGAAGGAGAGGAATAGGTCCTCGGGAAGGAGAGAACAACCCAAGACCGAGACGATTATCCCTACTGATGAGGAAGAGGAGGAAGAAGATCCTGTGCTAGAGGCAGCACGAGCCTGTAACTATAGGGCCTTTCAGATATGCAAGCCCCCTACCTTTGATGGTAATGGTACTGCTGCTGTTGCTCATCGATGGGTGAGGGAGATGGAGGTTGTCCTTGAAATCAGAGAGTGTCGGGAGACCAGATGGTGAAGTTTGCCACTCATTCATTTGTGGACTCGGCTTTATGTTGGTGGGATAACATTGTCCAAGCCGAGGGTAGTAGGGCGATCGGTAGAATGAGGTGGCAAGAGTTGAAGAAATTAGTGATTGAGGAATTCTGTCCTCATCAGGAGTTGGACAAGGTGGAGAGGGAGTCCCTGCAGCTGGAGGTGGGAACCATGACACATCAACATTACACCACCAAGTTTAACAAAATGGCATGGCTAGTGCCGGATCAGGTGACGCCCCTGTCACGGAAGATCAAAAGATACATTCAGGGCTTGCCGGCGGATATCCGTAGGCACATGATCGCTGCCCGACCGAGTACGTTTAGGTCGGTGGTTGACTTGGATGGGAGATTGTATGACGAGGGGGAGGTGATGGTGGTCGAGAAGAAGAAGACTGGTGGTGATGATCGAAACTGGAACCGAAAACGGTTTGGGCATGGTGGCTTTACCCCAAATAACATATCAACGGGTGGTTGCCACAGGCTCGGGAGTGAAAAAGTGCGGTAAGTGTGGGAAGGAGCACGCTGGTGAGTGCAGGATGGGGCTTAATGTCTGTTTTAAGTGCGGGAAGCCTGACCACATCTCTAGAGATTGTAGAGCAGCGAGGTGCTTCGACTGTGGTGAAGTAGGCCACCTGAGCAGGGAGTGCAAGAAGCCGAGGGTAGAGAGTTCCGGAGCGGGGAAGAAGACCGGAACTAAGGAGCAAACGGGAAGTGCCAGAGCATTCACAATGACCAGGGAGGAGGCTAGGACGGACCCCGATGTTGTGTCAGGTATGTTTCTAGTAAATCAAACTCTTGTTTCTGTGTTATTTGATTCTGGTGCTAGTAGGAGTTTTATTTCTGCTACTTTATATGCTAAAGTGTCTGTTAGTAGTAGATGTATTGATGAGCCCTTTGATGTAGAAACTGCTATTGGTAAGTCCACTAGAATTACTGATGTGATAGAGGACTGTGCCATAGAATTAGAAGGTCATAGGTTTGCAGCTAAGTTACATGTGATGCCCCTAGGTGGATTTGATGTAGTACTAGGGATGGATTGGTTAGCAACCTATGAAGCGAACATCGTATGTCGCAATAAGATGATTAGACTGACAGTGCCTGATGGGAGTTCGGTGACGATATACGGTGATCGAGTTATGATGATTCCGAAGGTGATTTCGATGGCGGTGGCAAGAAAGTGCATGAGGCGTGGATGTAGTGCTTATTTGGCCTACGTGAAGAATGTGGACACGTCAACACCACAATTTTCCGATGTACCGGTGGTGTGTGACTTTCCGGACGTGTTTCCAGAAGATTTACCAGGCGTGCCACCGGACCGTGAGATCGAGTTTCAAATTGACTTGATACCCGATGCTCAGCCTGTAGCTAAGGCACCGTATCGGTTGGCTCCAACTGAGATGAAGGAATTGATGGAGCAATTGTAGGAGATTCTTGATAAGGGTTGCATCAGACCAAGTATCTCTCCTTGGGGTGCTCCGATCTTGTTCGTGAAGAAGAAGTACGGTAGCATGATGATGTGTATTGACTACCGTGAATTTAACAAGTTGACGTTGAAGAATCAGTATCCATTACCGAGGATTGATGACTTGTTTGATCAACTTCAAGGTGCCAGTTGGTTCTCGAGGATAGATCTTCGATCTGGCTACCATCAGTTGAGGTGAAGGAGCAAGACATTCCTATGACAGCTTTTCGCACGCGTTATGGACACTACGAGTTTATTGTTATGTCTTTTGGATTAACTAACGTGCTAGCTGCCTTTATGGACTTGATGAACCGAGTGTGTTGGCCAATGTTAGATAAATTAGTGATAGTGTTTATTGATGGTATCCTGATTTATTCTAAGAGTGAGGATGAACATGCCGGCCACGTACGCAAGGTATTTGAGACACTTAGGAGAGAGAAGTTGTATGCTAAATTCTCCAAGTATGCTTTTTGGTTGTGCGAGTTTCAATTTTTAGGTCATGTTGTTAATGCTGAAGGAATCATGGTGGACCCGGCAAAGATGGAGGCGGTGATACAATGGAAGTCTCCAAAGATGTCGTCCGAGATCTGTAATTTCTTGGGCCTGGTAGGTTATTACAGGAGGTTCATCCAGGACTTTTCTAAGATAGCCTCACCTTTGACCAAATTGACTCGCAAGGATGTGAAGTTCGTGTGGGGTCGAGAACAGGAGAGTGCGTTTGAGGAGTTAAAAAGAAGATTGACTCAAGCTCCTGTCTTGACATTACTCGAAGGGAGTGAGGACTTAGTGGTGTATTCGGATGCATCTTATTCGGGGGTAGGTTGCGTGCTGATGCAACATGGAAGAGTGATAGTCTACGCATCCCGACAGCTGAAGATCCACAAAGTCAACTACCCTACACATGATTTGGAGTTAGCGGTTGTGATTTTTGCCTTGAAGATTTGGTAGCACTACTTATACGGGATGAAGTGCACAATGTTCACTGACCATAAAATCTTGAAGTACTTCTTCGAGCAGAATGATTTGAATATGAGTCAGAGACGATGGTTGGAGCTCATAAAGGATTATGATTGCAAGATCCATTACCATCCGGGCAAGGCCAACGTGGTGGCCGATGCCCTTAGTTGAAAGGAAAGACCTGAGCCAATTCGGGTGAAGGCATATTAGTTGATTATGACCTCCGATGTGATGACGTGGGTTAAGGAGTTCCAAGACGAGGCCTTGAAAGAAGATTGTCTTAACTCTGAAAGGATGAAACGTCTAGTCATGGAATTAGGTGAAAACACTCTCGGTGTTGAAACCCGGTACGGGCGGATGTGGATTCCTCCTTACGGAGATCCACGTGGAAAGATCATGGATGAGGCTCATAAGACCTGATAATCCATTCATTCCGGTGCTACCAAGTTGTACCATGATATGAAAAAGGATTTTTGGTGGCCGGGTATGAAGCGTGACATAGCATAGTATGTGAATAAGTGCCTTACTTGCTTGCAAGTGAAGGTAGAATATCAGAAGCCGTACGAGAAGATCCAACCATCGGATATACGCAAGTGGAAGTGGGAGCATATCACCATGGACTTTATCACGAAATTACCACGTACCCCGAAAGGGTATGATGCTATATGGGTGATAGTTGATCGTTTGACGAAGAGCGTTCACTTCCTACCTATCCACGAGACGTATTCTTCTGAGAGATTAGCGGATTTATTCATCAAGGATATTGCAGCTCGTCATGGCGTACCGGTTCTATTGTATATGATCGGACACTCGATTTACATCCAAGTTTTGGAAGAAATTCCACGATACGATGGGGACGAGGCTACATATCAGCACTGCTTATCATCCTCAGACGGATGGTCAGTCTGAGCAGACGATCCAGACACTCGAGGCTATGCTCCGTGCATGTGTGGTTGATTTCAAAGGAAGTTGGGATGACCACTTACCGTTAATTAAGTTGTCATATAACAATAGTTACCATGCCAGCATTGGCATGCCACCATACGAGATGCTATATGGTAGGAGATGCAGGACACCCGTTTGTTGGGGTGACATTGGTCAGAAAGAGTTGGGAAGTATTGAGGTGATCAAAGCTACGACTGAGAAACTAGAAAAGATCAAAGCCTTTATGAAGGCAGCTAAGGATAGACAGAAGTCGTATGCTGATAAGAGACGTAGACCGATTGAGTTCCAGGTGGGTGATAGGGTTATGTAAAAAGTCTCACCTTGGAAAGGTATCATTCGGTTCAGAAAGCGGGGCAAGTTGAGCCCGAGGTACATAGGGCCTTTTCGAATCATTGCTCGAGTAGGAGAGGTCTCCTATAGGTTGGAACTACCAGATGAGTTAAGTGGGATTCACCCGACATTCCATGTATCTCATTTGAGAAAGTGTTTGGCAGACGAGGAAATGGTTGTGCTACTGGAAGATATCGAAGTAGATGAACGGCTTAATTATGTGGAGCAAACAGTGGCGATTTGTGATCGAAAGGAGAAAAGGTTAAGGAATAAAGTGGTTCCTCTTGTGCGTGTACAGTGGAAGCACAGGAAAGGATCCGAGTCCACGTGGGAGACTGAAGGAGAGATGAGACAACATTACCCTCATCTGTTTGAGGAATAGCAGGGTTCGGGGACGAAACCTACATAAGGGGGGTGGACTTGTAACACCCGGATATTTTTATAGACGAGATAGAAACAATAAACGTGAATAAAAGGGAGAAAGTGTAATTTAACCCAAGTAGAGGGGTTAAAAGTGTCAAAAGGACAAAAAGAATAAAAAGTTGATGCATAAAGGGATATGGCCGCCCATAATCCCCTGCACACTTCTTCTCATTCAGTTTTAGAGAGAGAAAAAACATAGAATTCGAGTTTCTAGAGAGAGGAAGAAGAAGAGTTCGAATTTAAGGTAAGAATTCATTATTTTGAGTTATTCTTGGTCAGCCTATGCCTCGGTTACATGCTTATGTGTGATATTGTATGTTCGGGTTGTGTGTTTTAGTGGGTGTTAGGTGTTAATAATGTCTGAGAAGCTCAAGTGAAGGGTTTAAACTCGAAAGAACCTAAGGTGAGTTCTAGAACCCTCTTTTTAACATGCTTTAACTAATTTTGGGGCTGGAAATACATGTGTGCATGTTTTTATAAAAATGGGTTTCTACCCGTATGTATGTGTATAAATGTGCATGTTTTGGGTATAGGTTTGGGATTGATTATGGTTATGTTCATTTAAAAAGCTCAGAATGCTAGTACGAAGCTTAGATTATGATATATGATGTTGTAGGGACTGATTTATGTTGATTTAGTGTAAGTTGGTTGCCCATGCGCCTAAACAGTGGCCCATGCGCCCACCGGTCAAAAATCGTCTAAGTGTGCCCAACCGCCTAAATCCCATGCGCCTGAATAGTAACCAAACGCCTGGAGTTTTACCCATAATGGCTAAGTGTCAGGCCCATGCGCCTGAATAATAACCAAACGCCTGGAGTTTTACCCATAATGGCTAAGTGTCAGGCCCATGCGCCTGAATAGTGACCATACGCCCAAAAGTCTCATGCGTCTAAGTGTTGATGACTAAGTGAAAGACCAGACGCCTACATAGTAGCAAAACGCCAGAACAGGGCTATGATTACCCATTTTAAGCATGATTATGGAATGTTTTAGGGTGATGGAATGTATGATTGGTGTATGGTATGTATAATGTCTTATCTTTTAATGGTATTCATACGTATTTATTTTATATTATAAGATACGTTAAATATCATGTTATTACTTTACGTAGTATGACAAATGAATGAAAGAACATAAAGAATAACGTAACGAAGAAAAAGATAACAAAGATGAAAAGTAAAACGTAATGAACGAAAGAATGGCTTGCAAGCAAATAAAAGGAGGTGCATGACCATGTTATCGTTAGCTCAACTGTGATGCGGGTTAGCTACCCCAAAGGATGCGCACAGGGTCAATCATTGGGATTGACAAGGCCCTTTGGTATGCCCTAGGTGACTGGATCAGCTTCGTGCACAATGTTCGTGGTTTAATTACCACAGGTCCAGCATCAGCTTCGTGCATAGTGTTTGGGGTATACCAATTGGTTTGAATGTATGGGAGAGATGACTTGCCCTAGGTGACTGGGTCAGCTTCGTGCACAATGTTCGTGGTTTAATTACCACAGGCCCAGCATCAGCTTCGTGCATAATATTCGGGATATTGTTCTCGATCCATATGAAAGTAAAAGAATGATGTAACGTACAAAGAAAGAAAGTAAGAAAGTAAGAAAGTAAGAAAGTAAAAGAATGATGTAAAGTACGTTACGAAAGAATGAGAACGAAAGTAAGAGAATGTTAATGAAAGGCATGAAAATGAAAGAATGCCATGAATATGATGGTAATGGAAAAATGAATGATAATGAAAGTTAATAATAATATTCTCTATCTGTACGTGTGATGCATGATCGCATATGAAAGTAAAGAAAGGTTTTAACGAAAGAAAGGTATTTTATTTATAAAACTAGAACTCACTCAGCAACGCTGACTTTTATGTATTTCCAATTGGCGGGTAAGAGTTGCTGAGGATGGCACGGGCCAGATACTTGGCATTTTTTGGGATGGTATCCATGAGTATAACGATGACGTTTTGGTGATGTAATACAATTATGATATTTTGTAACAGTTAACTGTATTGTATTACTTTGCAAAAGATGTCATTAATATATATGAAATAGTTTTAATTAATTTTTGTTGCAATGTTTTAAATAAGTGTATGTTTTATGTGCGATGAATGACCAACTGTGAGGTGCCCGGGAACGGTGCCCGGGAACGGTGCCTTACAAAGAAGTCTATCACCACGCGACAAAACAAATATGGTGGGTTTGTCAAACCAATAGATCTATAATTGTTACCGTGATTGTATGAATTAATAATTATGTTATCATCAGGTTTATCTAACTAAGAACACTTAGTTGCAAGTAATAACATGCTATATCTTGAATTGAATTTTAAAATAGCATAACGATGAATGTCAATAATTGAATATTGAATCACATGATTTTCTCAAAATATAAAACATATAAAAAGGGCTATGAATACTCTTTCTGATAAATTTGATTGATTTGAATACTAGAATAAGAGAATAGACACCAACAATTTTCCTCACGGTTAACCTATAAGTGGTGTCTTAAATTAGAATAATACTATGTTTTACAAAGTAGATGTGGGTTAGGGTTTCAATTGGGATTTGAGATTTTAATAATTAGTTTAAATAAAATATTATAACCAATTATATCTTGATTAAATAAAATAAATTATTTGAATAACTGAAACTGAAAATAATAATGAATGATGAGTGAAATGGAATTATTAAATAGTATTATATATATAATATATAATATTTGGTTAAATAGAGTTAATATTAAAGTAAAAAAATAATTAATTTAATAATTAGTTATTTAATACTTAGTCAAAATAAATAATTGGATAGTTAATTATTTACATGATTTGCAGAATAATAATTTAAATGATTAGGAATAATTTATATATGATTTAAAATACTTTTATAAAGTTTAAAACTTATTAATGTTTAAAAATATTGTTATAACATTTATAGTCACCAAAAAGATAATAAATTTTGAATTTATAATTTTTGAGGTTTTTGAAATCTTATAAATAAGTTTTGAATTAGTTTTTAGGGACAAAATATTTTTTTACTTTAATATAATAATATATTAATAATTTTCAGGTAAGCAGATTGAGTTGAAGCAGTATTCATCAAAAGAACAAGTTGCAGATATACATACTAAGTCATTGGCAACAGTTCAAGTCATTTATTTACATTTGATAACTCTTTGAATTAAGAGGGATGTGAGAATAATTCAAAAGTTGTTATGTTGTTAGCTTTAGTCCATTGGGTCTTTTGATGTTTGAATTGTAAGGCCCCATTCCCGGACACCTCACAGTTGATCATTCAATGCACCATAGATACATATTAATATACATTTCATAAGATAAACAGCAAAATTATGTTAGCAAAAGCCATTCTCAATTATTAATATATACTGTTGTTATGCAATACAACGAGGTTTAAACTACAAAATATTGTTTAATTACATTACAAAACAATAATATTTTCACATAAGAATGGATGTCAGTCTTTTCCCGTCGAGTAGCTTCACCCTCGTGCCATCCTCAGTAATATCTACCTGCCAACTGAAAGTGTATAAAAGTCAATATTGCTGAGTGAGTTCTAATTTTAAAAGTATTAAAATACCTTGTGTAATGTATATATATGAAAATACTCTTTTTATAAAAATACTTTCCTTACTCTTGTACGTGAGCACGTATCAACTATACAACAAGGTAATGCTTTCTTTCTTTATTATATACCCTTGTTCATTTAGTACTCTTTAACTTTATCTTTCACTATCTATGTGGACCAATGAGCAATACCCTAAACTATATGCGTGAAAAACTGGTGTTGGGCCTGTGGTCTATCAATAGATTATGATCATTGTACACGAGTTTGACCCAGTCACCTAAGGTATGCTACAAAGGTCCGTCAATCTCAATTGATTGACCATGTGTGCATCCTTTGAGGTAGCTAACCCGCATCACAGTTGAGCTAACAATAACATGGTCGTGCACCTCCTATATGCTTGCAAGACTTTCATTATTTTAATTAGGTTCCACTTCTCTTTGTCATTATTCTTTCACTTTGTTAATGATAATACTTACTTTTATGATCATAAACACACCACATAAGTCACACAATAATAGTTACTATGATCATAAGAACAACTTATAATAATGAAATATAATAACAATTAAAAACCCTAAGTCAACCTTGGGTCAAACCTTAATGATTCTGTTTTTCTCAAAATTTCAAAAAATAGTCTAAGTATTCTAGGCGCATGGGCACTATGCAGGCGCATGTGGCCGGTTTAGGTGCTTTGCAACTATGCAGGCGCATGGGCTTGTTTGGGTGTTTCAACACTTAGGCGTCTGAGCCATTTCAGGCGCATGGTCACTATTTCGGCGTTTGGGTTATACAGGCGTCTGAGACTAAGTCCTAGACGCATGGATTACTGTTCAGGCGCATGAACTTTCACTTAGAAAATTCTAAAGTATTTTCTAGACGTATGGGCCACTGTTTGGGAGGTTGGGCCCTGTTTAGGCCTTTGACCTGACTTGGGAACTTTGTAAGGCAAATTCCAGGCGGTTGGGCCTTATTTGGACGTATGGGCAACCTGTTGGACATGTTTCTATGTTGTTTCTAGTCCCAAACATCATATTATCCTAATCTATATTTAATCCTACTATTCTAAGCATGAACTAACATATAACAACCATAACATATCAATATATATGCATGAATACATACGGTCACTCATATAACTTTTGTAAAAATGGTTTTACATACATTTTCAGCCCCAAAGAATGTCTAGAACTCACCCTTGCAACTCATAAGTATATCTTCTTCCAAACTTGTGTTCACAAGTGTTTAAACTCCTAAAACAAGCATAACACATCACCAAAACACAAACAACACTTAGAAATTGGTTTCTAAGGTGGAGAACCTCAAAGAACTGAACCAATTAACATAAAACACTTACCTTCGAACTTCTTCTTCTTCTCTCTAGAAAACCGAAGCTTTCTACTATCTCTCTATCTACAATCTGAATGAAAAAGGTGAAAAGTAACATGGCATGGGCGGCCATGTTGCTTTTGTACAAAATAATATTAAATTTTGCTCTTTTGACACATTTAACCCCTCAACTTGGGTTAAATGGCACTTTCCACTTTTATTCTTCATTTTACCACTTCTTATAATATCCGGGTGTTACAAGTCCACCCCTTATATAGGTTTCGTCCCCGAAACCTGTTATTCCTCAAACAGATGAGGGTAATGCTGTCTTATCTCTTCTTAAGTCTCCCACGTAGACTCTGATCCTCTCCTACGCTTCCACTACACTCGTACAAGAGGAACCACTTTATTCCTTAACCTTTTCTCTTTACGATCAATGATCGCCACTGATTGCTCCACATAATTGAGCCGTTCATCCACCTCGATATCCTCCAGTGGTATAACCATGTCTTCATCAGCTAAGCACTTTCTCAGATGAGATACATGGAATGTGGGATGAATCCCACTTAACTCATCTGCAATTCAAGTCGATAGACCACCTCTTCTACTCGTGCAATGATTCGGAAAGGTCCTATATATCTTGGGCTTAGCGTACCTCGCTTCCTAAATCGAATGATCCCCTTCCAAGGTGAGACCTTCAACATAACTCGGTCGCCAACCTTGAATTCTATCGGTCTACGCCTTCTGTCAGCATACGACTTTTGTCTATTTTTCGCCGCCTTCATGAAGGCCTTGATCTTTTCTAGTTTCTCAGTCGTAGCTTTGATCACCTTGACACTTCCCAACTCTTTCTGCCCAATGTCTCCCCGACATACGGGCGTCCTACATCTTCTACCATATAGCATCTCATATGGTGGCATGCCAATACTAGCATGATAACTATTATTATATGAGAATTCCGCTAACGGTAAGGTGCTGTTTATTTTTTCTGCAGGAAAACGTCTGCAGTCTGCGGACCACATCTGCAGACATCTGCAGCAGAAGAGGTGGACCAAACGTCTACAGTCTGCAAGAAAAAGACTGTTTGCTTTTAACATCTGTGGACCGGTAAAAAATGAAATTAACTCCTAATTATTTATAACATCAATTATTTATATTAAGATATATAAAATAAATAAACAAATCAATATGTATAAAATATATTGGAGTAGGTTAGTGTGCAGTGAACATGTTAAACCCAAGAATGAGTAATAATGGATTAGGTTCAAGGTTGGTTGCTGAGCCCACAATTCACTCTCTCTTCTGTTTTGCCTATAAAACCCCCAAAAACCCACCATCATTCCACCATCCACACTCTCAAAATGTCATCCGATACATTCGATCACCGTCGCACAACCACCGCAAAGCCCCACCGGCGGAAGTGCCGTCGTTGCACCGCCGCCTGAGCCCGAACACCTCCCCATGCCCCCATTGCGACTCACCAACACCAAACCCACTGCGACGGTAGCGGCGGAGGAGCGGTGGTGGAGGAGCGGTGGCGGAGGGCGGCGGCGACGTTGGTGGCGGAGAGGAGGTGGGTTGGTGGTGGAGAGGTGGTGAGAAATTGGGATAAGTAGAGAAAGAAGTATGGGTTGGGTAGAATGAGAAGAAAGAAGAGGTTAGAAGTGGCTAAAAGTGACTGGTCCAGATCTGCGCCAAGAAGACTCCGCGCAGACATTTTTTAATGAAACGTCTTCGAAAAATCTAACAGTCTGCAGAAGGAAATGTCTGCGCGTGGTCTGCGCGGCGCAGACATAAGAGCTCAGGAGGAGCTTCCTGAAAAAAACAAACAACCCCTAAGTGATCATCCCAACTTCCTCCAAAATCGATCACACATGCTCGAAGCATGTCCTCGAGTATCTGAATTGTCCTCTCGGACTGACCATCTGTCTAAGGATGATAAGCTGTGCTAATGTGTAGCCTCGTCCCCATGGCGTTATGGAATCTCTTCCAAAACCTCGATGTGAATCGGGTGTCACGATCCGACACGATAGACACCAGCACATGATAACGAGCTACAATCACCTTGATGATCAAAGTCGCCAGTCTTTCGGATGAATATGTCTCGCGGATTGGCAGGAAGTGAGCACTCTTGGTTAGACGATCAACAATCACCCAGATGGCATCATACCCCCTCGCCGTGCGGGGTAGTGTCGTAGTGAAGCTCATGGTGATGTGCTTCCACTTCCATTCGGGTATATCCAATGGTTGGATCTTCCCGTAGGCCTTCCAATGTTCTGCCTTCACTTGCAAGCAAGTAAGGCACTTACTCAAATACTCCACCACGTCACGTTTCATACCCGGCCCCCAGTAGTCCTTTTTCATGTCTTGATACATCTTGGTGGCACCAGGATGAATGGAGTATCGAGTCTTGTGAGCTTCCTCCATGATTCGCCTCGCAGATCTCCATAACTAGGGATCCATATTCGTCCAAAGCGGGTTCTAACACCGTGGGTGTTTTCTCCCAGTTCCGCAACTAGACCTCTCATTCGTTCAGAGTTGAGGCGATCTTCTTTTAATGCCTCATCTTGAAATTCCTTCACTTGAATCATCACATCCGATGTCATCACTAGCTGATATGCCTTCACCCGAATCGGCTCGGGTCTCTCTTTTCGGCTAAGGGCATCGGCCACCACGTTGGCCTTGCCCGGATGGTAGCGGATCTCAAAGTCATAATCTTTCATGAGCTTTAACCACCTTCTCTGCCTCATGTTGAGATCCTCCTGCTCAAAGAAGTACTTTAAGCTCTTATGGTCGGTGAAGATCGCACACTTTGTACCATATAAGTAGTGCCTCCAAATCTTTAACGCGAAAACCACAGCTGCTAACTCCAAATCGTGTGTAGGGTAATTGACTTCGTGGGTCTTCAACTATCGGGATGCGTAGGCTATCACCCTTCCATGTTGCATTAACACGCAACCTAGCCCAGAATAAGAAGCATCCGAATACACCACTAAGTCTTCACTTCCCTCGGGCAATTTCAAAATAGGAGCTTGAGTTAATCTCGTCTTCAACTCCTCAAAAGCACTCTCCTGCTCCCAACCCCATATGAACTTCACATCCTTGCGAGTCAATTTGGTCAAAGGTGAGGCTACCTTGGAGAAGTCTTGAATGAACCTTCTATAGTAGCCCGCCAAGCCCAAGAAACTACGGATCTCGGATGGCGTCTTTGGAGACTTCCATTGCATCACCACCTCCACCTTTGTCGGGTCAACCGTGATTCCTTCAGAATTAACAACATGACCCAAAAATGGAACCTCGCACAACCAAAAAGTACACTTGGAGAATTTGGCATACAACTTCTCTCTCCTAAGTGTCTCCAATACCACATGTATGTGGTCAGCATGTTCTTCCTTGCCCTTAGAATAAATCAGGATATCATCAATAAACATGATCACTGATTTATCTAACATCGGCCGACACACTCGGTTCATCAAGTCCATAAAGGCAGCTGGCGTGTTAGTTAATCCAAAAGATATAACGAGGAACTCGTAGTGTCCAAAACGCGTACGAAAAGTTGTCATAGGAACGTCTTGCTCCTTCACCTTTAATTGATGCTGTCACACCCTCAATTTCCACGAACGGGGTTTTACCGTTAGGCGTGTGACATATCAGGATCTCAGACACAGTTATATCGAACGACACTATATGAATTTAAAATAAACATTTGACTTCATTCAAAAGAACATAAACAAAGTTTACAACAGTGCGGAAGCATGTACATAATTTGTAAATCCATTACATGACAGTTACAAGAGCCAAGTCTAGACAAAATGTTCAATGCAGAAAATAAAGTAGATGAATGCATGTCCTGAGTGCATTTCCTGTTGTGTGTATCATGAGCTTATGCGTTCCTGTGACCTGAGAAAACATGCTAAAATGTGTCAACATAAAGTTGGTGAGTTCACAGGTTTAATCAACAAGAAATGTGTTCGAAAGTGTTTCAATGGTTTAGTATATAAAGCATATCGTTAGGTAGCTAGCCTATGTTCATGTTACTTAGCATTTCGAACCGAAGCTGACTGTTTTCATCCTATATGTTTGTTGTATCCCCGTCATGTCTCACCAGACAGTGACAAATGTTAGGTCAATAAAGCACCCGTTTGACCTCCAATCAAGCTAGCGTGACTAGCCCAGGCGGGGTTTGTCAGACCCAGTAGTACTACTCAGAATTACCTCGCTAATCTCATTACTAACGCTTCGAGAGTGTCAGGACTGTTATGTGTGGTTGCACTAACGTAACAAGCGATATCAATAATACTACAACCATTTATGTAAATCTGTTTGCATGTTTTCT
>BJCO01827032.1:0-11717 GCA_018326465.1 Flaveria floridana | reverse complement strand
GGAAAACCGATAGGTGGGCCAGAGTAAGATAAAAAAATAAAAGATAATGCTTAATAAAGTTTGGTTGATGGTTCTTTGGCTGTTAATGAGGCCTGAATTTAGGATATTAGTCAAAGTTTAATTTCAAGTGGTTTGAAAAGGAAGATTTTCTAGCTGTTTTTATTAAGGTTATCTTCTTCATTTGACATGTTTGTCGTTGAATTTGGTATAAATGGCACGAGATAAATACTTGGGTGATGTGTATGATAGTTTTAATACAGGGGAGGTCTGACAGGAAAATGTTGAATACTTGGGTGGCCTCCACATGTATTATCTCAGTTTGTGTTGTTGTTATGTCAAAAGAAGTTCTAATTGTAAATGTAGTTTGGCATAAACTTTCATATATTATTTTCTATATGATTAGAAAAAGTTATACTATTAAAGTAACATCATCTTCACTTTAATTATGGTTGTGGCTAACTCCTTTTGAGGTTTTGTTGGAGTTGAAAAGTAGTCCATTTGCCTTTTGAACAAAAAGAAGTCTTTTTGTTGTTGAACAAAGGGAGTATGTGATAATTAATTATGAAACTAGCAATGAACTGGTATAACGTTCTGTATAAGCTGTCCGTTAAATCTTGTAGTGTGTATCACAACATAATTCAACTTTAACGAGTTCCTGAATTTTGCAACTTAAGCTATGAATGACTGGAAATAATCTTGAACTAGTGGGGTGAATTTGTATTCTTTTTCTGGAATAGTT
This sequence comes from Flaveria floridana, assembly GCA_018326465.1. Lineage (NCBI taxonomy): Eukaryota > Viridiplantae > Streptophyta > Magnoliopsida > Asterales > Asteraceae > Flaveria > Flaveria floridana. Next base: position 10,978 of record BJCO01827032.1, on the reverse strand, counting down.
ATGATCTATTGAATCACTATATTCTAGGGCCATGATGAACTTGATCGAAATTGTTGATTTTCAATAGTATTTGCATACAGTTTTACATGTGGCAAAAATATTCAAGCTTTATCCCATGTCTGTGATTTTTACCAAACACATTCTCACTTGTTAGTTTTTCACTAATCTGCCCATAAAACTTTATCTGGATATTTCAGCCTTTATTGTGAAGCTAAAGATGATGAAGGCAGCCAAAGCCAATCATACAAAAGGTCACAAAACCAGCTCCAGAAAAGTAGAAGCTAATAAAAAAACTAGTACATCCACCGTTTCAGATGGTGGCAATGATCATAAAGCTGCCTCAAGAGAGACTAAAATCAAAGGTACACTTCACTTGATGCCGATAAAGAATATAGTCAAATCCCAGACATTGAGTTTACTATTATTATGTACATCAGTAACCAAAGATACAGGTTTTCTGCGGTCTAAGTTTGATTATTTATGTATTTGTTTTTCCTTTTTCAACTGATCCAGGTGTGAAGCATCATAACCATATTCCTCAAGATAATATAAAGGCTAAACCAAAGTCCACAGTCAACTTGTCTAAACCAAGTGGTTCATCGTTCATGAAACCTACTGCTAGTCATTTGGCAAAGCAAAATAAAGAGTGTGACATACATTCAGGCGGCTTTGGAAGGTGTTAATAATTAACTAGATCATTCTCTTTATATAATGCTTTAGAATTTGTAGTCATTGTTTATAAACTTCCACTTCTCTTCATCCGGTCCTTTTTTCATATATCAACTTTTAGGTTGCAGAAGCCATTAGTTAGTGCAGTTGAAAAGCTGCGATCTCCTATCAGAATACAAAACCAAACCACCAAAAGACAGAAGCTAGAAATTGGTTACTTGCGTAAGGTGGGCATGGTTCAAATCATTCATCTTTAAGATTCCATTTGAATTGCATATATAAGATGATGATTACAAATGTTTAACACTGATTGACTCGAAATGGTACTGATTACATTAACAATCAACGTAAACATGAATCATTTTTTTTGTCTTGTATGCAGGCTGCACAATTGAAGCACCGCGCTTCATTTTTGCACAAGATTTCCAAGAAGGTAAACCACTTATGTTTACTTTTTATCATGACATTAAGATAAGAAAAACAAAAAGCATGCGTGTATATAACGAAACAAACTGTTTATTTTCACAGGCTGTACAACAGGAAAACAGCTCAAATGCTAGAGTTAAAACTACTATTTCCAAAAAACCTGCATTGGTAACAGAAGAGAGAGCTCAAAGGCGGATGTACTAGTTTTCAACATTTGTGCTGCTTTTATTAAATGCCATTTTACAAAATAGCAATGATTAACTACTTTTTATTGACATTTAGGTCCCAGAATAAATATGAATCCCTACATCGACCACCGAACAGAAAAGTTGGTACCTGCAATAAATTTGTGTCTTATTAAAATATCATTTCCATGTATAATCTATATTTACCAATGTTAATGTGTGGCAGATTCTTGATGCTCCTAAATTGCCACATAGTAAGCAGAGCATGACCCAGTCAAATGAAGTTCAAGTAAGTTTTCTAGATTTAAAAGAGTTGCAAGTAGAGTTGGAATTTTTGACCCGTTCACTTATGAATAGTTAATTATAGGGGTGTTTTTTTCTTAGACGAATCAACTCAAAAATTTTAGCCCGATGTAAACCTTTAACGTGATTCTTTTCGTTCCACATTTTTAAGAGTTATTTCAATCCAAGATTAATCCAATCCCCATCCAACACTCATTGCTAACTGATGATCAAACAGAACCCAAACTCCAAATCATTTCTGTTTGAAGATTTAGATTATTATAGTGTTATATGTTTTTTTTCAGCATAATAACAAAATAATTACTTATAAAATATTGAAAGTGGACCATAAAGTGTTTGCGGGTCAACCTGAAGACCACCAGACTGGCAATGCAAGTTCAATCTGCTAGCTTGGTTTTTCCATGCAAATGTAAAAAAGAAACAATTTTTTAACCCTTTTCTAGTTTGTTTACACTTGCAACGTATACTTTCATCGCTCCAGGTACTTTATAAACAAAATCCAGCTTCTCCTGTGAGTGAAGATATGCTCATTGATAGGTCAGAATGCTCTTGAATTGCCTCTGTGTGATGTTTATTTCTTTATTTTGCACGTGGGTCAAACAAGCTGATCTCTAATGCAAACAACATCGTAAATCATTTTATTAAAACAATTATATTAATAATGTATTACAGTTTTTGTTAGTCTTATCTAGCACACTAATTATGTATTAAATGAACTTAAATTGTACAATTTATTTTTCAAAAGTTACTCATCTAACCTGAACATGTTCGAATGTTCTAAACTTGGTTTCCCATAAATCTTAATTTTTATTTTATTTTTGTGCTATTTTCAGACAATGCTTTGAAATTGCTGGAAAGAAGGATAAATGCAGATCACCAAATAATGTAAAATCTTGCACTGCTGACTAGGAAACTACAGCTTCACAAATTTATTTTTCAAATCAACACTCTTATTGTAATCCATTTATTATAATACAGGTAAATCCAATTAAAGATGGCGGGTTCAAATTAAATTCAAAACACAATTCTCATCTACCACCAACAGAATTATTCAAAAAGGTATACGATTTAACAATTAAAGCACCAAAAATCTCAATATGTAAATTGCTTTTATCATCGTGGGTCATTATGTACACAGCTCTCTTTAAAAGCTGAACCCGAGACAAAAGTTATATCATCATTGAAACCACCTCATTTAACTAAGGTTAGTTCATATAACCTCCTTCCAACTTACATAAAATGTTAGTTGGATATTTTGTAAATCATTAAATGAAAATTAAATTATTCCTGATGTTTGTGTATGTATGTTTAGGGGCTGAAGGAGAATGTGCCTGGATCTTATCAGCAGGAATTTAGGGTATGTTTTTTGTGCGCATTTGTACAATCACTTCCATATGTTTAGGTCTAAATTCTTATCATTTGGGTACAGAGATGTGTTGGGAAGCCAAATCATCGTGGAAACGATAGAAGGATCACTGAAGTTAAAATATAGCCCTACATTAACAGGTACCTAAAGTTATCATCTGAAATGCCATTTGAAATCATTGAAAGTTTGACCTTTTTGTCATTTTATGTAAGAAAGATGTCTTTCCTGATTTTATGGAACATAGTTTTAATCTGTTACCGTTGTATATAAGTAACCTTCTATAGAAGGAAAAACTAATGACATGGCACCGGCTAATGATGTGGTCGAATGCCACGTCAGCTCTTTACCTGCTAGTGAAGGCTACATAGATGGTTACCCAAAAGAGAAATAAAAGCAAAGTAGTTTAGCTTTTTGTGCAACAACGGCCTTGTTAGCATGATTATAAGCTTTGATTGTTTAAATGATTTAAAGTAGTTTTTACTAATATGTAATGTTGCAGGGGCATGGACATCGGTTGTTTGAAAATGTATTTGGATTTGGTGGATGGGGAAAGACACGCGATGTGGAAAGACATTTTGTATTTTGACTTCAAATATAAAGAAAAAACACTAACTACATACGACGGAAAAGCTTTAACGTTAGCTCACTGTCACGCATAGGAAAGCCTGATTATCAAAACCGAAGGAGAGAGATCCCAAAAGCTTGTAATGGTTCAATTGTTATCATTGATATATATATGTAATAAAAGCCGTTTATAATTATGTATATCTTTACACGACTGCTACTTTAAAACATTTAAAAATGAAAGAAAATATGTTACAAATTATACAATAGGGGAATACTGCATGTAACATGAAGGTCTTTTAGGCTGAATGAATCTTATGTATGTGTTTTGTGGATTGGTGCTGGGTTGCAACAGAAGAGACTGAAAACGAGCACGCGTTTAGCTGGAAATATTCGAGTTGGCCTCATTTGAGTCTGGCTTTTATCAAGATTCAGTACAAAAAACGAGCTTAAGGAATATGACGAGTTAAGCTCAGGCTTAAAAGGGCTCGGCTTGAATTCTTATCAAGCATTTTAATGCATATGTCATGTGTAGGGTATATAATCTATATACCTAGCATGTTCATTATAGTTTTGAGTTAATTACACATATGGTACTTGTGGTCTTTCGGCAACTACCAAGTAGCTTGATAGTGAACAGGTTGCTCGGTAGTAATATGTGAAGTTGGTAGAAAACAGGCTGTTTGGTAATGACATGGGAACGGATAGCAACTAGATCCTTAGCATCAAACAAGCTCGATAGTAACTTTAAAGAATACAGAATCCTCTCCCCAACAGTGACACCAAACAAATGTCTAGTAAATCTTCTTTTAACTCTAGGGTTTGCTTCTATTGATTGTAAAACAATACATTCCTTTTGTCAAACATTGCATTCGCAAAGAAAACTATCATTCTCTAAAATAGTGTCCCTTCACGTATACTATGTGATAATATTCTTGTGGCGATGATTGCAAGAAATTCAGTCTATAAACTTCTAAGGGGTAACACAATAATAAACGTTTGAGTCATTCTAGCACAGGATTTACGATCAAATCTAGCTTTCACTAATGTTCTACCATAAACTGCTTTGAATGCATGCTACCTATCTAGCACAAGCAACGGTTACCACATCCAGAGGTCAACAAAATATTGATGAGTCCCATGAGTTTTTCTACAAGTGTTTCTCTTGATTAAAAAAAACCGGATTCATCGTAACTAGATGAAACGAACACATTGAAATCATGTGTAATTTACTAGGAAAATAATGTCTCAAGGAGATCAGATTGGAAGTATCACTATAAAGTTTAAAACTTTCTACATATCCAAGTATATAACTTAGTAATGAAGGCTAAAAATGATTAAAATTTAACATGAGCATAACTTACAGCTACATCTGTTCATGGAAGTTTGAACTACTGAAGAAAAAGAGGCAAATGTCTCCTACTCATTATATTATAGGTTAATTCGCATCAAACACAAACGTTAAGCAATCGAATTGGCAAATCCCTAGATTCTCACTCTATCCCAAAAATCCACCATCTTCATTTCATCACCACTATAATCATCCCATACAAGCTTCAATTCATTCTGCAAAAATGGTCAGAATTCAACTAAAATGGACCCTATTTCTGTCACTATATGTATTCATTCATCTCACTGTCAACTGTATATCAACCTCCGGCGACCACCATGGCCACCGGAAAACCTTCATCGTTCATATGAACAAGTTATCAATGCCTACACCCTTCACCAATCATCTCCACTGGTACTCATCACTCATACAATCAGTAGCAACATTTTCACCACAAGATCATAATACAGATGACCCACAAGACGAAAGACTCATATACACATACCACTCAGCTTTCAACGGCATTGCAGCAAGATTAACCCATGAAGAAGCACAAAGATTACAGTCAGTTAATGGCGTCATGAGCATCTCACAAGACACAAAATACCAACTTCAAACCACAAGAAGCCCCACGTTTCTTGGGCTCGAACCCAAAAGTAAAAAGACCACAAAAGTCGATAACTTGATCGAACAAAACGTCGTCGTCGGAGTAATCGACACCGGAATCTGGCCGGAGAGTGAGAGCTTCAACGACGCCAGACTCCCGCCGGCGCCGGAGCACTGGAAGGGGTCATGTGAAGAGGGTCAACGTTTCAAGAAACACCACTGTAACAACAAGATCATCGGAGCAAGATCGTTTTACCGCGGGTATGAATCAGCCAACGGCGGCGTTAACGAAGAAGACGACTACAGATCCCCACGTGATCACGACGGCCACGGGACACACACGGCGGCGACGGTGGCGGGGTCGCCGGTGCACGGCGCTAATCTCTTCGGCTACGGTAACGGCACGAGCAGAGGAATGTCCCCCGGTGCACGAATTGCAGCTTATAAAGTCTGTTGGTCCGGTGGATGTTACAGCTCCGACGTCCTCTCCGCCGTGGATCAGGCGGTGCACGACGGCGTTAACGTGTTGTCGATCTCGTTAGGCGGTGGTGCTGCATCGTATTATCGTGATTATCTGTCGATCGCGACGTTTGGGGCGATGGAATTGGGGGTTTTTGTGTCGTGTGCTGCCGGAAACGATGGGGCCGAAGTGGGTAGTGTGACGAATGTTTCGCCGTGGATGATGACCGTCGGAGCTAGCACCATTGATAGGGACTTTCCGGCGACGGTGAGGTTGGGTTCCGGTGAGATTCTCGCCGGAGCTTCGGTGTACAATGGCCGGAGGAAGCTTTCGCCGGAGAAGATGTATTCGTTGGTGTATTTGGGTAATAATAATAATAATAATTTGACAAACCCTAACCCTAGTTCTTTATGCATGGAGGGTCTGTTGGATAAACATTTAGTGGTTGGAAAGATTGTGGTATGTGACCGTGGGGTTAACTCTAGGGTTCAGAAGGGTCAGGTGGTGAAAGATGCGGGTGGGATCGGGATGATATTGTGTAACTCCGCCGAGAACGGTGGCGATATGGTGGCGGATAGCCACCTTCTTCCGGCGGTGGCGGTGGGTGATGAGGAAGGGAGGATGCTCAAGGAATATGTTGTGAGAGATCGAAACCCTATGGCGAATCTTGTGTTTCTTCCGACGAAAGTAGGGGTAAGGCCGTCGCCGGTGGTGGCCGCGTTTTCGTCGAGAGGGCCGAGTGCGATCTCGCCAGAGATTTTGAAACCGGATGTGGTGGCTCCTGGAGTTAACATACTCGCGGCTTGGACTGGTGGTTCGGGTCCGTCCGGGGTGGAAACCGATCGTCGGAGAGTGAGGTTTAATATCCTCTCTGGGACGTCTATGTCGTGCCCGCATGTGAGCGGGGTGGTTGCGTGGCTCATGGCTCGAAACCCGGGTTGGAGCCCAGCGGCTATAAAGTCGGCGTTGATGACAACTGCTTATGTTCATGACAACACGTTGGACCCGTTGAGAGACTCGTCGACTGGTGCGCCATCGGGTCCGTATGACCATGGTGCTGGTCACATAAACCCGACTCGAGCACTTGAACCGGGCCTAGTTTATGATATCGAGCCACAAGATTACTTTGAGTTCTTGTGCACCCAAGGTTTGACCAACACCGACCTCATGGTTTTCGCCACGTTCTCGAACCGAACCTGCAAAGGCTTGTTTTCTAACCCCGGTGACTTGAACTACCCGGCTTTATCGGCTGTGTTCCCGAGAGATGAAAGTGCTCGTTTTGTAAGACTCAAACGAACCGTAACTAATGTTGGACCGGCAAACTCAAGGTATCGTGTTAGAATTTCAAGGTTCAAAGGGGTTGATGTGAAAGTTGAGCCAAGAACCTTAATTTTTGTCGAGAAAAACGAGAAGTTGTCTTACGAGGTTACGTTTACAATGAAATATAGGCAGGTGACACCGGAGTTTGGAGGGTTGATTTGGAATGACGGTAAGCATAGGGTAAGAAGCCCGATTGTAATCACATGATTGCCATCGTTATAAATTACCATGTGTTAGTTTGAAACTAGAAGGTGCTACCATAAATATTTACTATTTGTAACATTGTTAATTATTATCAAATTGTTATATTGTTGAATAAAACTTGTATTATCTTCAGCTAAATGTATCGGTTATGATGAGAAAGAGATAAATTAATAGCACCCTAATTCAAATGGTTAATGAGTCAAGCTATAGATTGGCTTAGAGCATTTACAGTAGGTTTCGTATTTTTAATGTGAGCGTGTCTTCTATATTATGTGAGATGTTTGTGAGTGGTTGTGAGTGAAAAATAGAGAAAATTGATGGAGATTGTATCGTGATTTCCCATATCTGAATAAACACGATACAACTCTTATAAATTTTTAATATTTTTAAAAGTGGTTATAAGTGAAAGAGAAAAAAAAGTTAATGATAAAAATATAAAAAATATTATGTAATTGAAAGATAGAGTAGAAAAGTAATGTTTTTAGTGTAAATATGAGAATGAGGATGAGAAAGCTAGTGTGAATACTTTTATTAGAATTAGTTTGTTTTTTTTTGAACGGCTCTTACTAGGATTAGTTGGTATTTGCAGATTTGATGAAGTATATGTTAATCAAGTTAGTTGATAATTCCTCATTTTATGTTAAGAAGTTAGGATCTTTTTTTAAACTTATTATTTTATATTTGTGAATAATATATTCATGCAATCCAAAATGGTGCGATGTCACGTTGTTTACAAGCATTATGGTATGACTCCGTATGCCTGACAAAATGGGTGGGTTGGGTTGGGCAAGATAACGGCTCAAGATGGGTTCGGGTCAGGATGGGTTCGGATCAAGACGGGTTGTTTCAAATAATGGGTCATATTGGTTCGGGTCAGAATGGGTTTTAACCAAAATGAGCACGGGTCAGAAAGGGTAAATTCTAAAAAGTGTCATTTTACATCTTTTCAAAATGAGTATGGGTCAAAACGGGTTCTAACTATAATAAGTATAAATGAAACATTATATTTACTATAAGTGAGTTGTTGTATTCGTTTTGTAAAAGCAACCACCTAAACAAACAAAGATCATCTTGTATTAAGATTGGATCAAATGATTAAACATTAAATTGTTGTTTCATCAAAAAGTATAGTAAATAATTTGTTCATGACATTAAAATTTGATACTTACAATCAATATTTGGATGTGGATTTGTGTAATGTACTAATCTGATTACAAAAATGATGATAGTTGGTGGTGGTGGCTGTGTTGATTGGTTGTAATGGTAGTTGTGGTTGTTGCGGTAATGGTGGCGACGGTTGTCATAGGTGGACGGTGGATAGTGGACTTAGCGGTGGTGGTGTTTGTTGTGGGTGGACGTAGCGATGGTGGTGGTTGTTGTGGGTGGACGTAGCGGTGGCGGCGATGGTTGTCGTGTGTGGACGTAACGGTGGCGGCGGTTGTTGTGGGTGGACGTTGTGGCGGCGGCGATTGTCTTTGGTGATTGTTCTGATGGCGGTGACTATCATTGGTCGTCGTTACAGTGGTAGCAATGGTTGTTACGGTAGCAACAATGGTTGGTTGTTGCGATAGTGGTTATGATTACCGGTGGTGATGTTGCGATGTGACTATAATATGTTGTGGTTGAAATGGAGTTGGCTGGTAGACTATATTCATTTGTTGAAGATGATGGCGAAGTGGTGGTTATAATTTTAGATGTTATTCTTTGTTTCTTGATAACCCATTTTGAACCGCTCAACCATTTGGTTATGCCCATCTTGACCCGTCTAATATTTTGTTCTTTTTATTTGAGTCCATACAAACCCATTATAAAAACTACTTAGTGCCTAAGATGACCCAAGTTATCATAAGTAACACCCATATTGACCCAAAATATAATGAATGGGTTTGTTTTGCCAGGTTTACTTATGAGTTACACAGGTTTAAGTTGGCACATTGTGGACAGCTATGAATTTGTGTTCACTATTGTAATTTAATTAAGAGAAAATCATTAAAGTAGCCATTTTTCTAAGTGTGTAAACCTCTATGTCAGCACCATTTCACGCATTGTATCTGTTTTTACTCATATACCTACTTTAATCACCTAAATCCTAAATATATTCATTCTAGACACGAATAATAATTGATACGTAAATCTATACACAAATAATAATACATACGTGAATCTATAGTTCTATACACAAATCAACAATTCATGCACATACCTATACATGATATGGTGTTGTGTATCACATTAGTTTAGGTGATTATTGATTGGAAAAAGTTTGATACATGAGTAAAAGGTGATGCGTGACGCTTAATCACGTATCTTACGGCTAAGTGAGTGATTTGCCTATGGTATGGGTATATAGGTATGAGTGTATAATACACCCAAGAAAATGTTTACTTTTTATTATTTCATCTTTAACTAGCTGCTATATTGTGTAACAATGGGTAATGGGTAAGGAGGTAATTGTACATTTATAGATATGATTAAGTGTTTCACAGCTACTGAAAACTTTTAGGATGATTTGGAGAATGATTGACATGTATCTTGCCAACTGTCGAGTAAAGCATGCGTACCTTGATGATAAGGAACCATAATGATAAAAAGTTAAAACTATAGTTCTATTCGTCTGTCAAATCCTACTAATTGTGTGTAACTTAAATACCCAGACTACAGAGTTAAGGATTAGTATGATCAATCTGATTTCACCCATTTCTCTTAACATGTTGGCTAAGTGTTTAGTCACCAATTTGGGCTTCATATACATGTGGCTTTGCCTCTGAATCACCTTGAATTTCCTGTTGAGGTTGATGTGAGGAAAATGTAGTTACAAGAACTCACTAAAAATTATTAAAATGGGTGAAAACTGAAAAAGTATGTATACTTTAATTACTGAACTTCTAAAAATGTAATTGATAACCATTACACATATGGAACAACATATCTGATACAGAATCGCCACATTCAACCAGAAAACCATCAATCGATGATTTACCATTAATGCTAAGAGGGAATGCTAAGATAAATGAATCAGGAACCACTAGCGTTCGATGATCATTGACATAACATTGATCTAAGCAGTTAAATCGGCCGATATATCGGTGATATATCACCGATATATCGGTTATCGGTCCTGTGGTAGAATATCGGTACCAAAAATCGGTTAGTATATCGGAACCGATAATATCGGCCGATATGACCGATATATCACCGATATTTTGGCTTTCAAATATCGGCCATATCACCGATATTATCGTTGGGCTCGATTTTGTTCGATTGAAGCAGGTCTGTTGAAGCGGTCGAAGCGGTCGAAGCGGTCGAAGTCGAACATCAGAGGCTCAGCCTCAGGTTTGTTTCGAACAGGCCGCAGGGTAAAGAAGCAGTGACTCAGTGAGTTCGATTGGTTCGATTGGAATTTTGTAGCGTAGGTTTAATTTGTTTAAGTTTCTGAAGCTATTGTGATCCTTCAAACTGTGAAGAACAAAGAGATGGAGAACTTGCAACTTGCTGTATTTGTTATTTGTGTGAGTTTGATGAGAAAACTGAGGTATAGAGTATAG
>BJCO01826998.1:0-20272 GCA_018326465.1 Flaveria floridana | reverse complement strand
ACACAGGGTCAATCTTTGAGATTGACAATGGGTGAGCAACTTTGTGTTGCAAAAGACCGGAAGACTTACAATCCATGAGGTTGGTAATGGGTGAGTGACTCTGTGTCGTAACAGACCAAAAGTCTTGCAATCCATGAGATTGCTAATGGGTGAGCAACTCTGTGTTGCAAAAGACCGGAAGAATAATGGTAAAAGTACGAATTGAACGATGATGAAGATAATAATAATATTACCAAAGTGTACGTACGATGTGTAATCACATATGAAAATAAGGAAAGGTTTTTGAATGAAAAGTAAAGTATTTTAATTATAAAACTAGAACTCACTCAGTAACGCTGACTTTTATGTATTTTCCAGTTGGCAGGTAAAACGTTGTTGATGACGGCACACGAGGATGGCTATTTGGCGGGCAAGACTAACATCCATTCTCCATAGATATCACTGTTGTTTTGTAATGCAGATAAACCATTCTTTTGTAATCTGATTAAACTAAGGTGTATTGCATGGCAACTGTGTTTATAATGAAATGAATGACTTTTGTTAAATTAATTCCGCTGCTTAAATTTATAATATGTAATGTTTCATGCTGTGAATGACCAACTGTGAGCGTCCCGGCAACAGGGCCTTACAAAAGATTAGGGTTTTATCGAAATCAGAAAGGGCTACAGATCCCTTAACATCGTAGGTTCATGTGGAATTAACACTGTTGGGTTCTAATGAAGGTTCAGAGATATAGAGATGGTAGTGGCTGCGTGGTGGTGGTGTGTGTGGCTTTGGCGACGAATGTAAAGCATGTGGTCAAAATTAGGGAAATTGTTGACATTTGTGAGAGATTTGGTGGTGTGGGTGGCGATGAAGGTTAAGAGATCTAGAGATGGCGGTGGCTGCATGGTGGTAGTGGTGTGTGGCGGTAGCGATGGTTGTTAGGTGGTTGTTGTGGCTTGGCAGTGGGTGTAGTGGTTGTTGTGGCGTGGGAGTTGGTGTAATGGTTGGGTGGCGCTGACCATGAGGTGGTGGTGTGTGGTGTTGGTTATGAAATATGGATTAAGAGAGTAGGCGTGTATACACTCACACACACACACACATATATACACACACACTACCTTTTCTTTTTAATTTTTAAAGATAATGTTTTGGTTTTGTATTTGGATATTGTAATAACAATTTAAGTCCAAGAGTATTTTTGTATTTTTACATACACTTATCATAAAAATAAATGGGGTTATTGTCCTGGACTTATATGTGATAGATTTTGAACCACGGTAGTTATACCGACCGTTTTAAACTATTTGATGAAAAACGTTATAACCATCAACCCACAGGGACTAAAAACGTAATTTATTTCTTATTCCAATAATCGAACTATCAACCCAACAATACTATTTTAACCTTAGGTCATCACTTAATAATATGATCCGTAGCTCTTAACATTTATGTATTGAGCAAACCCAGAAACATATGGTAAACAACCATAATTTACACTAAAATAGCAAACCATTAAAACCAACACCTGATTATGCAACATCAATAGCAATCCCTTATTTAGTCCATAAATGAACATCATGCAACATATATAAATTTACAATTTCTAACAAAGAAATTGATTTCAACTTGCGTTCTTTAAAACGCAAAGAACTCATAACACTAATCGAGTAAGGCAAGAGCAAAATTCAGAAATATGCAACAATAATCAGGTATAAAAACACTAGAAAAATCAAGAAAAAAATAGCAAATTCACATGAACAAGAACACCAAATAAAGACAGGAGAAACGAACACAATATAGGGCCTTAGAGATGTGTGGATAATAAATCAAAACCAACAAAATCTTTCCATCCAAGACACAATAGACCAAAAAAAGGGAGAAATTCCAGCGGCTCAAACTACGTGAACAACCAAAAGTAACTTTAGCCATACCCAAGACTATTACGCACAGTTATAGCCTCATGCAAAAGCTACTTGAACACCTTGTAATAGCATATGTACAACACCGTTCATTTCCTTTATCAACCAAGCCAGCGCTAGGCACCATAGCAGATGACAAGTCGACAACTTCCGGTAATAGCTCGCCACATGTAGAAAAGAGATCAGATCCAACACCACCGCCATCTAGCAAATGCAGGCAACACCTCTGTCGCCTAGCCTACGCCGATGACCACGACAATTGGCCACATCATCAAACCTGTATGGCTTAGCCAAGGCCGGCGATCATGGCGACGACCACAACACTGAATCCAAGGTGTCTCTCCCATACCCGTCAACATCTCTCTCTAAACAACAAATGAAGAAAGAGATATAAGAGACGGAAACACAGAGGGTGGTTATAGCCTTGTGCAAAAGACACTTGTATACCATGTAATACCAGTAGTAAAACAATATTCATTTACTTCATAAATTAACATACAGGTTAATATATTGAGTAAAGTGTTACTTGTAATTAACCATTGCAGCTAAGACATTAGATAGCTTAAATCGAGTAAGTGATTTGATGTGTGTTCTTGTAATAATTATCTATCATTTAACATCAACGAAAATTTTTCATGCTGAGTACTCAAAAGTTTTCAAGTGTGATCGTGTGGATATAGTTTTAAGTATGTTTCATATACTTTTTTTTTTGAAATGTAAGGATGATACTGATTATATTTGAAGTTGCTTAGTAGAACTAATTTGTGATACTTGTTTTCTATGCATTGATATATGATATGATCTACGTGTTAATAGTATGATGTCTTAGGTGTGACATGTATCATCAATTTGTATCTATCATAAATGCAAGATCGTACTTGTCCTTTAAGATATTAAGCGCCTGACAAACATCTTATTAACTAAACTTAATAAAAAACAAATACTTCAACTTTTTTTTCTTTCTTTCTAATTTATGCATCATTAAACGCCTAAACGGTGTGTTTTAAGTAATTTTCAAAGTAAATAAATGTTGCTTTCCGCAAGCCCGCCTACCTGCTCGGTACCAAAGGAGGGGGCGGTGCTCCGCATTCCCCCTTCCAACCCATATCTGATACCACCACACCTACCACCCTTTACAAATTATAGCTCACATCAACATACACAACCCGTAATTACCATCTTTTTTCGATACCTACAAGGTACCTGACGTTCACAAAGCTACCTGGCGTGACACCATTACTCCACCACTCCGTTTACCTTAAACTAAACTTGTATAAAAGTAATCATAAATGATAAAACTTGTCAATTTGTCTTGACTAGCAAAAACACACATTACTCCACTTTTATAGTTATCATACCCACGCCTATAATTAAAATCTTTGGGTGTTAACCAATGTTTTTAAAACCGGACCGGACAGTGAACCGGACGCCTTACCGGTTCACTGGTCGGACCGGTTCAACCGGTCGGACCGTATATAAGAACCGGGCCATATTTATGTAAAAATTACAAAAAAATAAAAAAATTAATAAAAAAGCCGGTTCAACCGGTTCAATCACCGGTCCGACCGCCGATTCGACAGGTTCAACCGGTCCGGTTACCGGTCCGACCGCCGGTTCGACCGGTTCAACCGGTTTGACCACCGGTTCACTGTTAAACCGATTTTAAGCACCGAACCGGACCGGATTGGAGTCCGGTTCCCGGTCGAACCGGTCGGACCGGCCGGTCCGGTCCGGTTTTCAAAACATTGGTGTTAACACACCCTTTAGCACTTATATACCAAAATTAAATTTACCCTTCGACGTCTTTGAATATGCAAAATCCAATCTTGGACTTAAAAAGTCAAAACCTTTTTCTCTTATACACGTTTCTCCTTTGATCATCAAGATTTTCAAGATCGATAGAACCCAGATCAGTTCGACCCGAATCAGGTATGGTTTCATTATGGGTCTCAATAATTCGAAATCTTACAGGATGGTAGATCCTTAGGGTTTTGTAATTCTGTATATAATCTATGGGTTACCTTACTCCACTGATCACCGTCTTCGTTACATATGCTTCGAATTCGATTAGCAATTTGAGAATTTATGTTTGGAATTCCACTTCTCAGTGTAGTGAACTATCGATCGACTTTATCAGTTGTTACTCACCTATCCAAATTTATACTGTAATCATGTGCATATAATTACATCGCGATTACTGTCAATGTTTATTGATGTTGTTAATGAAGATGATAGCTAGCTGTGGTGTAAACCATTGTGTTAGGATTTTTGATTGCTATAACCTTACAACTTATTTTCACTTTTGTTAGTTCTTGTTGGTTCCCCTTGTAGCTGTGCAATCGTATTTGTAATCTAACCATATAGCAGTAGAATTAACAGGATATTTTATATAATAATCAAGCATGTCGGGGGACGAGAAAGGGTCTATTCTTCAATTTGCAACATTTCAGAGTTCGATCGATGAGGGTTTTTGGCATGGATTATCTTCTTTGAAACTCAACAAGCTAAAAACCGACGAGGCACCGATTTCAATAACAGGTATCTATCTTGCAATAGCTTTTATTCTTTTTACATTTTAGTTTCGGCAAATTTTAGTATATTGCTATATATCATGTTAATGAACCTTTTAACCTGTTTAACTACATGAAACGAGTCGAATGTGCTTGTATTACTCCCATGTTGGATGAAAAATATTAAAAAGAATTCGAATATGTAGACATCTTACTATGGGCATCTATGTTATGATAATTGTTTTCGTCTTGTTTACGTCTAGTATCTTACAGTGGGATTTTACTGGGTAGGTTTGTTTGTTACAATGGGCACCTAGGAATCGTGGTTAGTAAATTGATTGTGTTAATGATATATTTGTAGGTTTCTACACACCTTGCTCTAATCCCCGTGTATCAAGCCATCTAACTCTCCTTGCTGAATCCTTGCCAACTGAATCAAGTGATGGATTATCAACCACAACAATCCGTGGGAACAGAAATAAGTGTTCTGTGCCTGGCATACTTTACAACACCAACACATTTGAAGGATATCAATCCATTGATAAAAAAGGTCTGTTAAATGCTGAAGCAAAGAAGGTATGATTCAGTTTTTTATAGTTTTATTAAACTAGTTATTTTTTGTTGATGTATGAATGTGATATCAAAATCTTGAAAACCAGATCTGGGAGGATATTAGATCGGGAAAGGTAGAGGAGGACGGTTCTGTGCTTTTAAGGTTCCTTGTTATATCATTTGCGGACCTCAAGAAATTTCACTTCTGTTACGCTATTGCTTTCCCTGCTTTAGTTCTTGATCCTCCAGCAACATTGGTTGATATAAAACCAGCATCAAAATGGTTCACTGCAGAAGAGGTTTGACTATAAAGCTTCAGTTTCTTGCATTCAACTTTTTATTTTTTATTTGTTTCTTAAAGATGTATAATCTTACTTTCGTGGCATACAGGCTGAATCGGTGTCAGCATGCTGTAATGAGTGGCGAATGTCGAGTTTAACAACAGGTAGTCATTTTGAATTTTATGCCATCTTGACTTGTTCCAAATCAGTCTTTATACTCTCATCTGCAAGGAGTGTGTGTGTACATATATTGATCACAGGATGCAACCAATCTTTTTGATAAATACTTAATACCAAATTTTCTGTTAACCATAATGTTAGATGTGGTCATTGGTGTTTTTAAAGAAATGTAACCTACTTTTAAGGCCTTTTAGCATTTTCCTTTTGTGGTTCCTTCTTATATCATGCAAGGAAAATGAAGATATAAATTTGGGTTTCATTTAAATAATTTTCTTATTTTAGAAGTTGATCATCTTTTCTGACCTTAAATGTTGAGATATTTGCATTTGTAGAGTGTAATAGTGCATATGTTTTTCAATTAAAATCTGCTAATTTATTATTTTGTAGATGTGCCGTTCTTTCTGGTTTGCATTTCTTCAAATTCACATGCTACCATTAGACCCCTGAAGGACTTTAAGGCTTGTGAACACGAAGATCATAAGGTGAAGACACGTCTATCTTTTAAAAAAAACTCAAGAATTGCTATGATTAGCGTAGTAAACATTCTGGCAAAATCTTTCATTGTCATAGTTCTATAAAGTGCTCGTTATTTTTTGTGCCAGATTCTATTTGCTTTTTACGACCCGTATCATGGTCCCAACAATCCTGGCTGGCCACTTCGCAACTATTTGGCATATATTTCTGCCAGATGGAATATCAACAAGGTTCAGTTTTTATGCTATCGTGAGAACCGTGGCTTTGCTGATTTGGGTTTGTCTCTTGTTGGTGAAGCTCTAATACAACCTTCAAAAGGTAGACTGGCCAAAATTGGGTAACAACTCTTTACAAAATGATATTTTTCTTCTTGAAATATTTAACTTACGGTCAGCAATTGTTTCTTGTAAGGCGTAAACATCTTCTTTTTAATAATTTAAACCAGCATGGCAAGATGAAGAGCATGTGCCTAAAGTTATTGGATGGGAACTCAATAAAGAGCGGAAAGTATCTAGACGCGTTGATCTATCTACTTCCATGGACCCAACTAGGTAGATTGGGTGGTTATTGGTTAAAGTGTTTACTATGCTTCACACTTCATAAAATAAGTAACTAAGAAATTCAAATTACGCAGGATGGTTATATCAGCTGCGGATTTGAATCTAAAGCTAATGAGATGGCGTGCATTGCCATCTTTGAACTTGAGCATGTTGTCTAGTACCAAATGTCTTTTGCTGGGAGCCGGGACTCTTGGTTGCCAGGTGGCACGCATGCTTATGGTGAGTATTGCCCTGTTGTGTGTATGTCAATTAGCTGCAAAACGAGCATACTTGTCATCTGTCACATCTTTGTTGACCCTTGTCGACTCTTGTTGACTGTATACATATGCTTATGATCGTATATGTATATGCAGGCTTGGGGTGTACGGAAAATAACATTGGTGGATAGTGGTCAAGTGTCCATGTCAAATCCATTAAGACAATCGCTATATACACAGGAGGATAGCCTTAAAGGTGGTAAAAAAGCCTTGGTAGCAGCTGAAAGTCTCCGCAAAATTTTTAACGCAGTGGTATTAATCTCTCCAGTAATAAAGTAAGTATTTGAGTTAAATAATTAATTAATTTTTTTAATATTTGGATTCTTATTTATAGGAAGCAGAAGGTATAGTAATGGCGATACCGATGCCTGGGCATCCGGTAGCTAGTAAAGATGAGAAAGATGTGCTCGATGACTGCAAACGTCTTCATGATTTGGTTGAGTCTCATGATGCAGTTTTTTTGTTGACTGATACAAGGGAAAGTCGTTGGCTTCCGACTCTTTTATGTGCCAATGCTAATAAGGTTAGTTTCACTTCAAAAAGTCAAAGTCAAAATGTAACTCTCTATGGAGATCCTCATAAGAACGTGAAACGAAGAAAAAGAAACAAGTTGTATGTTGGATGCGTGTAGTACCTTAACTAGTTGGAAAATCTCAGACTTCACTTGTAAACAAGTTTCTGAAAATTTCTTGTAATGTAGTAAATTACCATTATGCCCTTATGGGTTTGAGCAGCCAAGAAAACATCATTGACATATTTGTTTAACCATCAACTCCAGCTTACAATTACTGCAGCATTGGGATTTGACAGTTTCTTGGTAATGCGTCACGGTTCTGGACCTCTTAGTGCAACTGTCGAATCACAAGCCGAACCTGTTAGCTCTTTATCAGCCGGTGTTGAAATGATGTCACTGCCCCAGAGCGGAAGCAAGCAGAGGCTGGGTTGCTACTTCTGTAATGACGTTGTTGCCCCTGTTGATGTATGTAACCTCCGCATTTGATCTTCATGTACTCATGTCATGTTAAAGGTGGCAATTTGGGTGAATTCGGCAGGTTGGGTAGCGGGTCAAAACGGGTGAATTTGGAACGGGTGGATTTGCATTCACCCAAATCACCCAAGGCACTTTTGTCCAGAGTTTTTAAATCATATAAATAATTAGTGTCATAATTTGAAATTTTCTACTATTTAAATAATATTCCAATATTTTGATTAATATACGTCATGGATGTTTTATGCATTATAAAAATACACTTAAGGGTGACTTTTGGCCCGTTTGACTAGTTTTCTTATAAGCATCTTTTTAAACCCGACTGAGCGGTTAGAAATAAAACATGCAGTCAACAGCTAATCGCACTTTGGACCAACAATGTACGGTGACACGTCCTGGACTTGCTCCTATTGCATCTGCTCTTGCAGTCGAACTGTTTGTCGGGATTTTGCATCATTCTCTTGGGTAATGCTTATGTTTAGATGAAACAATATTATTGAAAGTATTTGTAACTTCATATGCATATAATTTTCTTATTTGAGGATGAAAAAGGTACACTAATTATTTATTATTTCACATGTGTATCCTATAGAATATCAGCAGAAGCTGAATTTGGGAACTCTTTGGATACTGGAAGCAGTGAGCAACCTCTTGGTATATTACCCCATCAAGTCCGAGGCACGCTTTCACAATTTTCTCAGATGATACTTGTCGGTCATTCCTCTAACAGCTGCACTGCTTGTTGCCCAACCGTAAGTCTACTTTCATATCGACATATCGTAAATGTATATTCTTTAAAATAGAAAATGCAAAAGATGTTTGGTAGAAATTAGTGGTTTGACTAGCAATTTTTGAGACCCGGACCAATAGTTTTGCCATGAGTGGGCTTTACTTGGTGCGTATGTTTGTCTGTTTGTTTGTAATTTTTGAAGTGAAATATGGTTTTCAACTTTGAATTTGATATAATTTCATCAAGTATTTTCTATGAATTTGATATCTGCATTAGATTCTACTATTAAAACTAAAAACGATATTGGTGTGAATTGTCTACATAATTCTTGTCAATTTGGAATTTGGAAAAGTTACAGCTTTTACTACATAAGCATTAAACTTAACAATCTTGAAATCGCTGTGATTTGCAGGTGGTTTCGGAGTATCGAAAAAGGGGTCTGGATTTTGTACTGCAAGCCATCAATCACCCAACTTATTTGGAGGATCTGACTGGACTAACCGAATTGATGAAATCGGCTAACACTTTTGAACTTGACTGGGATGACGCGACGGATAATGACGATGACTGTGTTGAAATTTGATGATCTTTATATGTTTTTAGTCTAACGCACAACTGTTGTTGCATGGAGTACAGTTATGGAGCTTAATACAGTTAACTTTACTTTGACAAATGTACAAAAACATGATCCTTGATCATGTTCTTAACGAGTTCATACTTTATGCAATCAACACTAGAGTTAAATCACTTGTAATTCTTCTTCCCTTGAACTCTCTGGCATATACATCATTAAAAAAGGTTACTGTGATTTATGTTTTTTGAGGCTTTTCTTGAACAAACAAAATTTCTTGTTATTGTTTGTTCGTTAAGAAATTAAACGTGTTTTTGTATAATTTTGTTCGTTCGTTAAGATTGTAAAGGAACGAACATAAGTGAACAAACCTAGCGTAAATCAACATAATTGAACATACATAAACTAAGAAAACGAATGTGTTCTTGATCATTTACTTAATCAATTGTTAGTTGATTAGCCAATGTTCAGATTTAAATTTGATTGGTCAATCAGTACTACTAATATAACTAATAAGTCGACTAAAACACATACGTAAACAAACATAAACGAAGAAAACAAAAGAAAAGACAAGCAACATTCAATGAACAGACGTAAACAAATAAAAATGAAGAGATATTAACGAATGAGAAGAATCAACCGTTTACAAACATAAATAAACAAACAATACACCATGTATTCATGTTTATTTGTTTGGTTTAACTAGATTACATCTGTTAAACAATCTTTCGCTGCTATAAATACCATTAAGGGTTATTTTATTCAATACTCAAGAGATCATAAGGGTTTCTCTGTGGCGTTAGGGTTTACACTTGACAGTTCACCTGCAACAAAATGGACCTTTCAAAGAAGCGTAAAACGGAGAACGGCGGTCAATTCACCGGCGATATCACCGCCGACGGCGTCTCGCCACCACCGTCATACTCCTCTCCAACTCTCACCACGCAGGACGCGCGTAAGATCCTCGAACCCTTCACAAAAGACCAGCTCCTCGACGTCCTACAAACCGTCGTCGTTCGCGACCTCGCCGTCCTCGACGCCATCCGCTCCGTCGCCGACTTTGACCCCGCCCAACGTAAGCTCTTCATCCGCGGCATCGGTTGGGAAACCACCACCGATAGTCTCCGATCTGTGTTCTCGTGTTTTGGGGAACTCGAGGAAGCAATTGTGATAACTGATAAAACCACTGGCAAATCGAAAGGTTATGGATTTGTGACGTTTAAGCATGTAGACGGTGCTGTGTTGGCGTTGAAACAGCCTAGTAAGAAGATCGATGGGAGGATTACGGTCGCGCAGTTGGCGGCGGCGAGGGATTCGTCTAACGTTGATGTGTCGATGAGGAAGATTTACGTGGGTAATGTGCCGTTTGAGGTGTCGTCGGAGAGGCTGTTGAGTCATTTTGCGTCGTATGGGGAGATAGAGGAAGGGCCGTTAGGGTTTGATAAGCAGTCGGGGAAGCAGAAGGGGTTTGCGTTCTTTGTTTATAAGACGGAGGAAGGGGCGAGGAATGCAATCGTTGATCCGATTAAGAGTATTGATGGGAATCAGGTTATGTGTAAAATGGCTACTGATGGGAAGAAGGGGAAGTTAGGTGGGTCACAAGGAGGTGCTGGGATGCATGGTGATGGTGCACCACCCTCTGGATCAATGCCAGGGTCCATGAATGCTGGATATGGTATGCTTTTATGTGTTTCTGCTTACTCATAATATTGTTGATTACTGAGTGTATACTCATACTGCAGAGTTTGTGTACTCTGGAGGGTTTAATGTTAAAGAAATTGGTTGTTTTGTGTGTTTGGAATGGGTATAAGTCTCTAATTATACATACCAATTATCATCGTTTCACATACGTAACTGAGTTTCTTAGCACCTACTAGTGATAAGTGATTGGAACAAAAGCAGAAATCGGTATACTTACTATATCTGACTGGCTTCTATTCTAATGGTGGATTACAGGTGGGATGCCGTCATATGGTGGGTTTTCTGGAGGACCGCCATTGCCTCATCAAAATCCGCCCATGAATTCTTCAGTCCCTTCGGGAATCAGCAGTGGTCCAGGTTTTGGAAACCAGGCCCCTCCCTCGTTTGGTGGTGGCGGGTATGGTAGTGGTGGATATGGCAGTGGTGGCGGTTATGGTAGTGGTGGATACGGTAGTGGTGGTTTTGGTGGCGGCTCACATTATGGTGGTAGTGCTGCAGCTCCAGAACATCATGGGCTGAACAATTCTGCATCTTCTATGAACAGATTGCCACCAAGTCAGGGAGGATACGTTGATGGTGGGAAATATGGTCAATCTTCAGCTTACTCTGCACAATCTAACCTGCCACCAGCTGGTCCAAGAGGTCCTCATGGTGGGATGTACCAGGGCGGACATCCATATTATTGAGGTTTTACATCTTTTCTCTCTTGTTTTATTTTATTTGTTTACGAGTTCTGACTATATTTACATCTAATCCGGAGTAAACCAGATTGCTTGGGATTATGTATATTAAATAGAGCATTTGTTCTGTAACAGACTTGAGTTGGTTTTTAGTAGCATCATATGCATATATCATTAATACCTTCAACTTTTTTGCTCCTTGGTAGGGTAAATAATCTACTCTTGTTATTATTTTTTTGCATGATAATTAGAATTTAATTTTAGTTATAGCTTGAATGTAGCTCTGTTCTCAACTTCTCATTTTAAGCAAAACTGGTTTAGGTCATCTTCTAGTATGTGTCTGAGATGCTCAGTTTTTTTTCACTTTCTCCATCTCATATCATTTCTTCATTTTTACTTAAGCTATGAGCAACAGTATACGATAGGATAGAGAATGTTGTGATTTTGCACATAACAAGCTCTATGGATGGTAGCATGGCTCAACTTTTTATGAGTTCTATGGATGGTAGCATGACTACTGTTTACGGGTTCTAAAGATGGTAAAATGGGTTAACTTCATATGTTTTGTATATTATATGTTCAAAATCCTTTTTATTTTGTTCTATAAGAATTACTTTTGCTGAGTAAGCTTTTTCACTTTTCTTTTGCCTGTATATATCTCTATCTCTAATGACTCTATTTGTGATTAAGATATTAATCTGATGATCACTTTAGTGTTGACATTTTGGAAGTAGATGTGGAAGTATAAGTAAAAGAAGGATGTAAAGGTTGATGCTATTTTGTGTGTCGTTCTATGTTCTGTTTATGGACTGAAATGAGAATGATGGGGGTTGAAATTGGTTAGCGATTAGAATGTTTTCAGGTTTAACATGCTGTTTAAAAAGTAAAGGGCTTTGCAGTAAAATTTTAATTGGATCCATCTTATAATTCTTTCATGATGTAGCTAAAAGCTCTCAGTAACCATCCATTGTTTTCCAAAAAATATAATATAGCTGATAGTTCTGCTTGCCTGGGACACACAGAGCCCAATCTTATGGTGCCATGCCCATTGTCTCTTTGTTTGGTCAATGTGATGCAAATTTGGTTTTTGGTTTCGTACTGCTGAAAGATGTTTATTGTGATTCAGTCATCCAGTTTTTGCATCCTAGTTCTTTGATGTATTTGTTTTTTTTTTGTATGAGGTCAATTCTTTGTATTTTTTTAGCAACAAAATTGAACTGCAAAGACAGATTCTATGTGCCAGGTATATATATGTTTTTTTTTTGGGAAGTGACCTGCAGCTACTGGCTGTCACTGGTTGGTTTAGAGTGTCACTTGATCTTTTTGTGAGTCTCTTGTGCCTTATTTATTTATTTGGTCTCAGTAGGTGTGCCTACACTGGTACTGTTTTTTCAGAACCATGCATCATAGGCATACTAGAAAATTGTAAAAATTTTTTTTCTCTATAACTGCGGTCAGCAGGACTTTTTTTATTATTTATTTAATAATTTAAAATGTGACAACGTTTTGTGCCATCCGACTTTTGTGTGCTTTCACACATTTTCTGAAATTTAAATAATCACATGAGCTTGAACCAGGGGTTTCAGTTTTACTGCAGGCACAACTTCTGAAATGATAAGCAGTTTTGCAAGTGTCATCTGATGGCACCAAGTTAACATGACTTTTTTTTTATGCGAGAAAAGTTATCATTCCTATTTTCTGCTTGCTATTTTGGTTCACATATTTCAATTTGGATGCTAACCTAATGTTTCAAAGTCAGTTCAGGCTATGTAAGCCTGCCCCCAATAATGTTGTGGTTTAGTTATTGAATCTACATCCTTTTTGTAGATTGTTTCATAGGTATAGGTTAAATATCCATGATTTCTTATTTATTCATACTCAGATAAATTATATAAATATGCTTGTTGCTTATCAATGCTCAATTTTGTTAAAACTGTTCAGGGTATGTTCTGCTTGAAATCATTTTGGATTGCTCTTACCAACTATGATTTTATTTTGTTGTTCACCGGCCTTTCGTATTAGATTATGGAATGATGGATTTGAGCTCAGTGTGGATATTTGATTCAGGTGTATGAGAGCTTGTTGGACGCAAATGCTATTAATGGTTATGCTGATTTCATGATTGCTGACAATGGTTGATTAATGGACTGCTGTACCTTTGTTGCTGCTTCAATCTATCTGCCTATATGAGTTGTCTTTCATGATATCCCTTAGTTTTTTCTTACTTTAGTAAATCTTAGACTTTTGTTCAGAACTTGCAAACAGTTGTAACTTTTTTACTGGAGCTCTGCAAGACATCCTATGACGTAATTATCTATGTTCTGTATCTGCTTATAAGCAAATAATAGGTCTTTGTTTATGTGCAATATCTCTTATTTTTGTGTTTCTTGTAATCTATTTCTGTCTTCACTTGTGGTTAGAATTCTATTGTTCCCAATTCTCATGATTTTATGTTGTTACGGAATCTGATATGTGCAAGGATGATACACTATGGTTTTTTACCTGTGTGGTACTTGCTGTTCTAAAAGCACAATCTTTTTTATGAGGGAATAATATATATCTCAATGTTTTTTCTTTTTTTCTTTTATCTTATCATTGCCATAGTAGGAATGCTCTTTTTTCAAACATACTGTACTTTTTTATTTGTTTCTGTTTTAGCAACATTTTATTAGGTGCTAACTGACATGCAGAAGATTGAAATTTGAATGGAATTGAGCTTGGAGATTTTTCCATTGTTCTTGATATCTCTGGATTTCTTTTCTGTGTCAGTTGATGTTTTTCATACTGACAATGTTGGATGCAAGAGGCCTCTAAATTTTGTGGATATCATACTTTAATTGAAATGTATCTATCTTGATTTAGCGCAGTCGTTCCATTCTTTTACGCGGCATATGTGTTTGTCAATTGTCATTATATATAAAGGATTGTCATAAATTTTATGTGATATACACTTATGGTATAGACGTACAGTAGGTCTCATCATGTTCTTGGATATCATGCATCCCTGCTGGGTTTGTTTGAGATGAACTTTTTCTCATCACCATTTTTCCGACAAAAGGATACTCTTCAACTGAAAGTTGGATATAACTTATTGCTATTTTTCTTACATTGTTCTGATAATTGCGGTATCATTACATTCATGTGATTCTTGGTCAGTATGTAAACATCTGCTACACTTTTCATTTGAGGAGTCTGGGATGTAAATGAAAGTTCTTTGATATGTATTTGGTACCTTGTGAAGTTGCGCTAGCTTGCATATTCTTTCTTCTATAAACATTTTGACTATCATTCAATTTAGAAGATGTCCGTCAATAATGATAACAATGTATGGGGAGTTCAATAGATACAATCTATTCAACTATATATCATTGAGAAATAGCTTTGGGTTTAAAATGCGATGAAGAAGGAACGATACCTGGGAAAGAATTGTTGCAAATTTGATGGGGTATGAGAATACAATTCGTAGTAGATTTGGTTAAAATAGGAAGCAAGGGCATTAGGTTTGTATACAATAGATTATCTCAAAGAATGAATGGAGTCCTTTGTCCTGTTATTGAAGTTTGTTTCCTTCCAGTTTTGGAGTTTTTATTTATCATTTAGCGTTTGGTTTTTAATTAGTATGTTAATTATTTGCAAAAAGTTTTAGTCTCCTTTTATATAGAGTAGGAAAAAATGAAGCATATGCTTAAGTTGCCTTTCAAGTGCAGTTACATTTTTTTAGCTTCGTATAGTAGCAAGTTGCCATACTCAAGTTATTGCTGATGGGCAACACACTTTTGAGATCACAATCATCATCATCATAGCAATCATCATCATTATCATCGCAAGAATTATCATCCTCATATTCATCTAAAATCTTTCATAGCACCAAAAATTTGCTTTGTTCAGATTGTAAATGATTGCAATATGGAACATTCATAATTTTATATGTAGCAGCAGCACAACGTGTTTATATGCTGCATATTCATCTTCTGTCCCGTTAGATTGTTTCTTTACTGTAGTTGTGAATGTTTTGTGCATAAATGATCCGTGAATCTGTGAGGTTGCACATATGTTTCTTGGCCCTTTTTATTTCTTGTAATGCCTTAACACTTACTGATATGTGGATGTTTAGTTTCTTTCCTGCTAAGAATCAGTTAAATCGATTTGGTCACTGAACTAACATGGTTGAATTTTGACAAATCGTGTTATTAATGTATTATATAAGAAACAATATTCCTGTGGCGTACTTGTTTGTGTTCTTTGGAATATCCTAGAAGGATTTTGGATTGTGTTCGGTTAGTCAGAATCTATCTTTGCATCCAGCTGTTCACCTTGAAGGCTACAAGAGCTTACTTTGCAGCTACATGTATTAGGAGTGTTCGGTAAGCACATTCTTAGCACTTTTAATGATCGGTATCCTGATACAGCCATACATGTCGTTTTTATTTTACAGTAAAATTATTTTTTTAGTAATGTTTGTGTATATGCTACCAAAGTATTGGAACTTCACAAAAAGCCACTAATTTTTTTAAATTTTTTTGAGGATCTCCAAGTAACTCAATTTGGTTTCGTTTACACAAATTCTGGCTGAAAACTTGTGTATAAATGTTCATTAAAGTTCAGATTAAAGCAAAAAGTTGCAGGTATAGGGTTAAGGGAACAGATTGGTTTCTTTTTTCCTTTCTTTCAAATGAAGAATAAATCTTAATTTTATTAAAACTTGGGCTGTTTTTCATAATTGCATAACACCATTTTGATGCTTGATCGCTTGTATTTTGATAGTTGGGTGGCTGTAGCGTAATCTATTGGACAGTACAAATTATTCATATGCTTTCTTATATCATTATCAATAACAATTCCAAACTATAGTTATCTAAGATGTGTTTGCTATGAATGAACAGGTTCAGGTTATGAAGTTCTGGTCCAAGTTTGGTGAATATGAAGCTTCTTTTAGGTGAGATCTAAGCCACTACCCAACCCGACCCGATCAAAACCCAATTGGACCTTCTTTGAAAACTAGAACAGGAGGTTTGCTTGTCATGCAGTATGATTTGGTACGGCCCAAGGATTGTAATACTATTGATCCTAATATTATGTGCCCAAAGTGTAAAGCTTCTCTTCAAGAAACAATTGATACCAAGTGCATAGCTTATGGTCACATTCTTTTTGTAGCATAGCTTTGGTTAGTGACAAACAAGGTGGTTGTAAAAGTCAATGACATTGCTGAGTTGTTGTATCTTATTGCAGTTTTTATATCAAAACATAATAGGAAACCGACTTTTTTTAATAAAAAAAAATACCAACTTCTAGTTATATATTCTCCTTCTGTCAAAGGATAAAGTTACCGTACTTGCACCTAATAGGCTCAAGATGCGCGCATAGAAACCTTGTGTACCGGAGTTTGAGTTTCGTTTGAAATTAAAGGACTTAATTACACGGGTGGTCTCTATGGTTAGACTTGATTTTACTTTTGGTTCCCAACTCCTAGAAATTATAAGATTGGTCTAATAGTTGGCACAAACGTAGCAGACTTGGTCCCTGAAATGGATGAACGTTAATTATTGTCGTTAAGTGTGTGTAAAATGTCAAAAATACCCTTCAATCTTTCTTCTTCAACATTCAGATTACCACAACCTACCACTCCTCCCACCATCAAAGCCTCCACCTTTAACCACCACCACCACCACCACCACTGCCACCTTCAACTACTGTCACTACCACAACCACCACAACCTTCAACCATCGTCACCACCAACATAGTCCTCAACCACTAGCACAGCCCTCAACCACCGTCACCACCAGCACAACCCTCAACCAATGTCACCACTAGCACCACCCTCAACCAATGTCACCACCAGCGCCGCCCTCAACCACCGTCACCACTAGCACAACCCTCAACCAACGTCACCACCAGCACCGCCCTCAACCATCGTCACCACCAGCACAACCCTCAACCACCGTAACCACCAGCACAACCCTCAACCACCTTCACCACGAGCCCAGCCCTTAACCACCGTCACCACGAGCACAACCCTTGACTACCATCACCACGAGCACAACCCTCAACCACCGTCACCACGAGCACAGCCCCTGACCACTATCATGTAAGGCCCCGTTCCCGGGACGCTTACAGCTGGTCGATTATCGCACATAAAACATACAATCTCATTTATCTTAAGTAAACATTGCAGCGAAAACATTTAAAAATGACATTTCATCTCATTATAGAAGTTTTTGCAAAATAATATATCGTTAATCAGTTACAAAATACTTTGTTGCATCACATCACAAAAGCTGGATGCCATCCAAAAGAGCTGAGTAGTCGCCCCGTGCCATCCTCAGCAACATTACCTGCCAACTAGAAACACGTCAAATTCAGCGTTGCTGAGTGAGTTCTAGTTTTATAAATAAAATACTTTACTTTCGTTAAAACCGTTCTTTACTTTCTTTCAAATCATACTATACTTTCGTACCTGATCACAAATCATACGTACACATAGATAATATCATTATTATCTTTCTTTACGTTCGTTAACTTTCGTTCATTCAACGTACTTTAATATCATTCATTTATTATCTAGATCCCGTCAAGCTTTACTCTGCTCGTGGCACACAGCCACGATTACTGAGGTTGAATGACAAGGATCTCGTTCGTTCTTTATTATAACATTTTGTTAACGTTCAATTCATACATTTTTTCATTCATACATTCGTTTCGTTCGATGACATGTACATTACCCCGAACATTGTGCACGAAGCGGGTAACTGAGCCTGAGGTCTTTCATAGACCTCGAACATTGTGCACGAAGCTGGCTCCAGTACCTAGGGTAAGTACATTCACCACTTATCTTTTCTCTTTCATTTTGGATCAATGTCATATGCTACACCCCGAACATTATGCACGAAGCTGATGCTGGACCTGTGGTAATTAAACCACGAACATTGTGCACGAAGCTGATCCAGTCACCTAGGGCGAGCGGCAAGGATCCCATACATATGGTCAATCACAAAGATTGGACCCCAGTGTGCATCCTTCTGGGGTAGCAAACCCGCACATAGTTGAGCTAATACCCTTCATTGGGTGTGAACCTCCATACATTTGCTTGTAAGCCTTTCTTACATTCATTCATTCGTTAATGCATGCATTTTTTTCATTACGTTCCTCTTTTCATTATCTTCCAATTTACGTTACATAATACTTTCGTTTCATTCATTAACATAACACGTAAAGCCGCAGGAAGGATAAACATACGTCATAGTAAGGAACATCAACATACATAGTAGTATCATCATACATGGCAACATCATACATACATAACATACATCATCCATAATCATGCAACATCATCACCATCATGCCCAACATAACCACTAAGGCTTCAATAGTCATCTTACATGAACTTACGGGAACTTCCACGTCAAAACTTACATCTGCACTTTCCCCCGAAAGTCAGAAATTACACTACACTTTTCCTCGGGTACACCAGTCCTATTTGGGCGTATGGGCACCCTTCAGTCGCATGGCCTCCAGGCGACTGAACATCATGCGAATGGACCAATGCGGATGAACACCTATGCGAATGAACACCCCAATCGTGCGAATGGACCTCATGCGGATGAACACCAATGCGGATGAGCACTTATGCGAATGGGCTCCCAGTTGCATGACTCCCTATGCGACTGGCCCCCAATCATGCGAATGAACCTCAATCATGCGAATGAACCTCAATCGCACCCCATTCGGCAGTATGGCCTCCATCCGGTCGCCCAGCCCTAGCTGATGCAGAACACAGTTCATCCCGAACCCAATCTGCTATTTTCGACATCCAAGCTCATCCAAACCCATTATAAGCCCAAACCAACCATCCTAAAACTTAGGAATGCATACCACAACACCATTCAAGCACACACAAGCCCGGACACAAACTCCAAACGCATCACACGCAAACACATACAAATGGGTCAAGCACACACATATAAAACGGGTTTCAGATGTGTTCCAGCCCCAAAATCATTCAAAAACGTATAAGGGAGGGGTCCTAAAACTCACACAAACAATCCCGTCGAGTAGAGATTCGATTAGACCCGCTACATGATGATTTTGCACACTTGAACCCACCCGAACCAAGCCTTTCTCTTCTTTTCTCCCTTTTCTCTCTTCTCCTCTCTTCTTGGCTGAGTTTTGCAAGAATGGGGAGGGTGTGGGCTGCCCTCCCCCTTTCATACCCCCACTCATCCAAATTTCTTCCCGTTTTGGCAATTTTGGTCCCTCGACTTTGGACTTTATTTCTTTTATTCTTTCGTCGGCTTAAAAAAAAAAACCCGGACGTTACACGTCACCACCAGCACACCCGTCAACCACCAGCACCACCAACACAGCCGTCAACCACAAGCACCGCCCTCAACCATTGTTACCACCAGCACCACCCTCAACCATCGTGACCACCAGCACCACCCTCAACCACCATCACCACCAGCACAGCCCTCGACCACCATCACCACCAGCACAACCCTCGACCACCGTCACCACGAGCACAACCCACGACAACTGTCACCACGAGCACAACCCTCGACCACCGTCACCACGAGCACAGCCCTCGACCACCGTCACCACGAGCAAAACCCTCAACCACTGTCACCACTAGCACAACCGTTAACCACCAGCACCACCAGCACCACCGGCACCCCCGTCAACCACAAGCACCTCCCTCAACCGCTGTCACCACCAGCACCGCCCTCAACCATCGTCACCACTTGCACCACCCTCAACCGTCGTCACCACCAGCACCGCCTTTGTAACATCCGGTTTCTAAATCCGGACTTGTAATTATATTATAGTTGAGATTAATTAACTAAGTTGAGTTTGTTTGATTGTTTTGATGTTCAGTCGTATGACTTGCAT